>VNJO01000896.1:0-37102 GCA_008042535.1 Drosophila tani | reverse complement strand
ATCCGGAGGAGCAGCCCACCGACGAGAATCCCTTCGACATCGACGCCATGAAGGAGAACATGCAGCCGGCTGAGGAGCCCGAGCCAGATGCCGAAGAGGATCCCGCCGCCGAGGAGGAGGGCAACGATGCCCAGAGCGATGGCAGCGACTCCGACGAGGATGAGGCGGGCACCGAGACCAAGCCGGCTCAAGAAGGCCAAGACGAGGGTGAGGAGGCAGCTCCCGAAGAGGAGAAGGAAGAGCCCGAGACCCAGACACGTGGCGAACTCGAGGAGGAAGAGGAACCAAAGCCGGAAGATGGCGCCGAGGAGTCCAAGGAAGAGGAGAAGCGCGAGGAGAAGCCGGAGGAGCATTCACAGTCCAAGGACAAGGCCAGCAAAGAGGAGAACGTGCAATCCGTGCCGGAGACCGATCAGAGCAGCTCCGCGGATCAGGTGCAGCCCCAGGACCAGGACATCAAGCAAGACCAAAAGCTGGACGAACAGGAGACGGGCGAGGAGAAGGACGGCGTGGGTCAGGCGGAGAATGATGTAGGTTTTGGGGATGTTATTTTGGGAATTAATAACTAATTAAACTTAAATTACAGACCAACGATGGCGGGCATCAGGGCGTGGCTGAGACCCAGGAAACGGTGTCCCAGGAGGAGCGCAAGAACGAGAGGCAGACGCAGGAGAAGCGCAAGCAGGGACAGACCAACGAAGAGCGTTCCTTGGGTAAGTCGAAGCTTTAATTCCTATAAAACTTTCTCTATTTAAACGCTTTGGACTCCAGGTGAAGCCGAGAAGAATAAGTTAAAGCAGCTCAAGACCATTGACCAACTGAAGGAGTCCAAGGAGCCGGACGACGCCGATCAGCAGCAGCAGCCGGAACCCACGGATCAGGCCGAGGCTGAAGAGTACCAGCACGTCAAGGAGCCAAAGAACAGTGACAAGACCACCCTGGACAATGCCACCGAAGAGCAGTCGAAGAAGATCCAGCACCAGGAGGATGAGCCAGCCAACGAGGAGGAAACCGAGGCGGAGAATGTAGAAGAATTAATGGAAACCGAGGAGCCCGCAGCCGATCTCGAGGAAGATGCTCAGCTCGAGCAGCTGGGAGCCGAAAAGACGGAGCAAAAGTCCGATAAGCCCTCCAAAACAGAGCAGTCGAAGGAACGCCTGGAAACGCCCGAGGGCATGGAGATCGAGGGCGAGGTGGTGCCCACCATGACAGTGCCTCGCAGTGCGGAGACCACGGCGCACAGCAAGTGAGTTTCGGCTTCTTTGTTTTATTTTTTCTGGCTTTAAACTAACAAATATCTTTCCTTGATGACCCAGCACCGAGCTCCTGCTGGACAAGAGCTCGCAGGCGGAGGAGCTGAGCTCGGCGGAGCAGATCGAGCTGAGGCAACAGTACCACCAGCAGCTGACCACATTCCGGGGGGTAAGAAAGGCCAACGGATAGTTTAGCTAGAAGGTATTTATGGCTCCGTTTCAGGCTCAGCCGCTGCACGAGGACTACGAGAGCTGGCAGAGCATCTCCAGCCGGATGACCCAGAATGCCCGCGAGCTCTGCGAGCAGCTGCGCCTCATCCTGGAGCCCACCAAGTGCACGCGCCTGAAGGGCGACTACCGCACCGGGCGGCGCATCAACATGAAGAAGATCATTCCATACATCGCCTCGCAGTTCCGCAAGGACAAGATCTGGCTGCGACGCACGAAGCCGGCGCAGCGTGACTACAAGATCACCATCGCCATAGACGACTCCAAGTCGATGCACCACAACAACTCCAAGACGCTCACCCTGGAGGCCATCTCGCTGGTGTCCCAGGCACTCACCCTGCTGGAGAGCGGACGCCTGAGCATCGTGTCCTTCGGCGAGTCGGCACAGATTATCCTGAACCACACGGAGCAGTTCGACGGGCCGCGCCTGGTGAACGCCCTAAACTTTGCGCAGGACAAGACAAAGATTGCCGGTCTCCTGGACTTTATACGCACTGCGAACCAGGAGGAGAGCGGCCTGGGCGGCGACAATGGCCTGTTCGAGAACCTTCTGCTGGTGCTCAGCGACGGACGGAATATTTTCAGCGAGGGCGCCCAGAAGGTGAAGAACGCCATCAAGCTGGCGCGGCTGCAGCGTATCTTCCTGGTCTACATCATAATCGACAATCCGGACAACAAGGTAAGGAGTTTTTGGTGATCTCTTGTGGGTCAGTACTAATTTCTCTGCTGATTTCAGAACTCCATTCTGGACATCCAGCATGTGGCGGTTAATGCGGATGGATCCGTGAACATCAGCTCCTACCTGGACAGCTTCCCCTTCCCCTACTACGTGATTGTCCGCGACCTCAACCAGCTGCCCCTGGTGCTCAGCGAGGCAATGAGGCAGTGGTTCGAGCTGGTCAACAGCGAGTAAGGGCGAGTTACCCATCACGGAGATAGGATGGAACATCTGATTACAACTGCCCAAGCACTGGCATTAAGTTTAGACATCGTAAGATTAGAGAATAATGTATTTAAGCGATAAGTTAAATGAATTCGGAATGTATTCCTTTGTTTTTTTTTACCCTTAAAGGTCTTGACCCGCGATCCAAACGCGTTTTAGGCTTAAGTAAAGATGTTACATGAAATATATATTTTTTTAATTAGAAATTGTATGCAACTTGTGTTAACNTTGAGGGTTTTGTCCCCTTGAGAATCTTTGAATCAAATGATTTGGTGATTTAATTTCTTTTAATTAAAGATTCTGGCGGGAAAGGGATCTCTTCCTCTCCTGCAACTTTGTGACAGTTCGAGACATCAACCACTACACTATGGTCCAGCCGCCACATGTCTTGGCACAAAACTCAATTTTTAAAAGTTAACCAATCTAAAAAATAAAGAGATTTTGGTCTCGTGGGATCAGAAATAGTGTGACCATCAATTCTGTTCTGTACAAGAAATTCCCATAGATGGCGCCACTGTCGCGCAGAAAGCTGTTGAAGGGACAGATAAAGTAAAATGCACATTAAAGCACAATTTTAGACTTGCCAAAAATTGAAAAATAAAGATAAACTGATCAAATTTGTTATAGAATTTATATCAGAGCTGCTTTTTAGTTTTAAATGCCCGAAGTCGTGGTGATGTTTTGTAGTTTGATGTTAAAGCGTGCAGTTCCAAATGTGCAAATTTGAGATTAAATCTCATTTTTGAAAAGGTATACAAAGTGAGTCCCACCGAGTGCAACCTTGAAACCAATTGTATTTTATAGAGTAATTAATTCTTGTTCAACTTTATATAGTGACAATTCCCACATTTGACCACATTTCAATCTAAAGTTCCCAAAGTTTGATGGATTTTTTCTTAAAATTTTCCCAATTGCTCCTATGGTGGCTATAGGATTTAGTTTCCTGATTCGAAAATTTTTCCGTCAGTATCTTCCTGTAACTACAAAATGATTGGTAAAGTTTCATGTTGGCCAAAAAATTGCACGTCTGAACCATAGTACATTAGTCTGCACTTTTCTTTGATTTAATTTCCGTGTCGTCTTAAGATTAGTCAAACGTTTACTAATTGATAACTTAAGCTACTCATCGATGGCCTTCTGATAAGATAAAGGCCAGCAGGTGCTGGGCAAGAAAGGCAGTGTTCTGTCAAACTTGAGCAATTCCAGATCAAGTGAAACGGTTAAAGTTTGGTAATAAGCTTTATTTATTTATTTATCTAAAGCTAACATTTGGTATAAAACTAAAAGCTAACTTAAAGTTAGGAGCATTAGCTGCTAAGGCCTACCGCTCGCCTGGGTGTATTTACATGTTTATTTATTTAAGTATTGGTTATTATGAGTTTATGTGTCTATATTGTATGTACAAGTTTGGCTTTGTGGAGGAAGGAGATGATTTTGATTGCGTTTTCTGTTGTTGGGTTGGCTAGGAGTTGGATTGGGTTTTCGTGGGAGAAGGTTAAGGTTCTGAGTTGGGAAAGGGTAGTGCAGTTTATTAATATGTGATTAATGTCTATTGTAGCATTATTGCAGAGGGGGCAGGTACCTTGGAGAGATCTGTCCATGTAGTGTGCGTTAGTGAGTAGAGTGTGTCCTAGGCGTAGCCTGTTAATTATTATTTGTTGTTGTCTGTTGAGATTTGTGTTTTTAAGAGTGTAGTTTGCAGGGGTGTTTTGTGAGATCTGTTTGTACCAGTGGGAAGTTTGGTTTTGCAGTTCTCTTTGTTTGTTGTTGTAGTGTTTCTTAATGTGTTGTGTGATGTCTTTGGTGTTGTAGTTTGCTGTGTAGGTGAGTGGATAGTTGTGGTAATAAGCTTATGCACCCCCCAACCTGATAATCTTGTGGCAGGCAGTCTGAATAATACTCTCAATGGCTACGGATCGGGTGTCGGAAAGTGTGACAGAGGACCCTATCAGTCTCTCAAGTCCACTCCCAATCGAGAAGGAAGAGCAAGGCGGCAAGCACTCCAATTTAAGGGACGACAGTTCTGGATTTCAGGCCTTATCTATAACCATGCCATGGGTGAGTAATAGTAGGGTTACCTAGGCTTAACTAACCGTATTGATCAGAAAGTGTTGTCTATATTAATGTTCTTATCAGTTCTTGTTAATTGTTCAACTCGGGAAATCCCCGAATCACAATCGCTTAATCAATTGTTACATATGTATAAAGGTTTAAATCTAAAATGTAATCAATTTTGGCTTTCTAACGACCAGGACATCGAATCTATTTCTGAAGTAAGGAAAGAAGCGCGTCAGTTCGAACCCGCTAGTATGATCATCAAGCTGGTAAGGCGATCCGAGGACTCCTAAGCTACATTTGTAATATAAACTCTGCCTTAAAGGACGCTCACGGAGAAATAGAGATACCCCCAGGTGTTACGATACCAGAGTGGTTATCTCTTAAGGATAAGCAGAATCTGGACCCTCCTCTGGTATATATATTTAACCATGAGGAATTCACAGAAATTCGCAGAATTCGAGAAGGAAGCGCGAAGGATGTCGAGGCTCTGAACAAGACTTTCAGCCAACTAAACTGTCAGGTCCAGGTAGTTAAAGACCCCAAGAAGGTGGAGGTCAAGGAAATTATCAAAAAATGTGTGTATTTCAAGGGTCCTTATTGTCCTTATTCGTTCTTATGGAATTTCTTGCAGTGAAACACGAAAACTTCGGTCACCTCTCTGCCTTGGTCGTCATCATCCTGAGTCATGGTTCCGATAACGAATTGATTGAGGCGAGCGACAGTAAGATGTACCACTTGGACAAGGACATCCTGCATCCGCTCATCAAGAACGTGAGTCTGCGAGGCAAGCCCAAGATCCTGATAGTCCAGGCCTGTAAGGGCGGACTGAGAGCAGATGCCAAGCCGGAGGAGCATGGACATTACCTCAAGTGCTACAGCACCTCCGAGGGATACCTATCCTATCGTGACCCGCAGGAAGGAAGTACCTACATACAAACGCTGTGCAAGGTCATGGACCAGGATGCGCTCACAAAGGATTTCAGCGAAATTATCAAGGATGTGAACGCGAAGACCAAAGAGGAGTCCATAAGGCTGCAGTAAGTGTTCTGATTTGATTTTTAGATTAAACAAAATTACCATCTTCCGTTTTCCAGACACAAGCAAGTGCCAACAACTGAAGGGAAACTGGAACCCTTTTGCTTTGGAGATTATGTGAATTAAAAATAGTATAAATAAAGCTTTTAGGGGTTTGTAATTGGCCACAAAGAGGAATTTGGGATCATAAATACTTGAGAGTTTACTAAGGTAAACCGATTCACCAAGGATCAACACATTGGCACTTGAACCAATTGAAAGCTCTCCAATTAGTTCAAATACCATTGCCTTAGTCCTTGGTAAACGATCATCCCCAGCCAGGTTCGAAAGAAATTTCATGAACTAGTTCCGTAGCCCGGTTGAGCTCAGACTTCTACGACCTCTTCGGGATTCTTCACTTGAACATAGTACGAGTAGACGACAACCCAGAAGTATATGTCGACGCCTGGAGAGCAGGTTAAGTGGATGGATTCTGGCGTTGATAATCATCGTAACAACTCACATACGTAGAGTGCGCTGATGGGCACGATGGTAAACCGGTAGTCGATCTCCTGCACCAGCAGGATGATACAGTAGAAGGTCAGGATAATGCAGTTGGTCAGGCTGGTGATGAGGAAGAACATCAGCAGGACGGTCGATCTCTGCAGGAAGTCATGGAATCAGCGAGGAGTCCGAAGCCTCTGGCTAAACTTACAATTAGTGCTCCGCCCAGCAGAAAGAAGCATCCGATGCAGTGGCAGATGGCCACCGCCTGCTCGATGTGGGCCATGAACACCTCTGTTAGACGAAGTCGTTACTAGGCGAGTTCCAAGATCCCAAATCGTAGACTTACGGCTTACGTTGAGCACCACAACATTAATGATTAAGTCCAGCAGGGCGATTATTATGCAGGCCTTGCGCAGCTTAATGCAATAGCAGCATTTCCGCAGCATCTTAAAATTTCGATATAAAAACCTGAAAACTGAGTGAAAAGGCGCGGCCGAGTCTGGCAACCGAGAGGTTTTATTTCTACTAGCAACGTACAATTTAATATAAACTCTAAGAATCACTGTCTAATTAGGAGCTGCTCAGATGAACAGAGCTCCGCCAAGGGCGGCGTAGAAGGAGTAGGCCACCAGCCAGAAGTAAAGGCAAAGCACTGAAAGGTCAAAGGGTTACAGAATAACTAATCTAAGACCATCAGCCATTGAGGGTACTCACAAAGCATTAGGAAATAGGTGACCATCACCCACAACCAAATATTGAGTATAACGTCGGCTATGATCAGTATGATCATGGCCAGGATCTTGATCATGGTCATCAGTATGTAGAAGAGCATCCAGCTGCTCCTTAGCTGCGTAAGATCATTGAAACCATAATTGTAACCTTAAAATAAAGCCAAGATCTTACGCGAATACAGCCGATGATCAAGAACACGCAGCTAAGAAGGTGAATCATCATGAATATGATGAACAGAACATGGCAAGCATCAGGATGGCCTACGGATATAGTCGAGATTAGTTCTATATATGGGGAATCCCCTCATCGCGACACTCACCCGACTCCCCGAATATGCCAACAAACAAGCCTCCGATAATGTCTGCCAGAATGTGCAGAATCCCGATTATAATGGTGCCGATGCGCAGATCCACGCAGCAGCAGCATCGCTGTAGATAGATCATGATGCTGTTTCGTCTAGAGGTAGGTCCTTCCTTCCTTCGCTTTCAGGGGCTTGGGTCTCCAGATGATGAGGGATTTTTATATGTGTAGAATTTACGCTTGTTTATGTTCTGACACTAAAAACAAAGCCTACACTTGAAGACTACGGCTTACTTCCTTAGAGTTCAGAATTCTGAAACAAGGGCTTTCTAAATGGTATTCAAAGGGGATTACGTTTCATAAAAACAATTCGCTATTCAAGTTTTTATGCAATTTACAAAACATGTTTTCCTTAAAGGGTAATCCCAACAGGAACCCAGACAGTCTGCCCCAAATTCTTGAGCAAGTAAACCCCGTGAAGAAAGTGTAGGTCACCGATCGCAATGACCGTCCCTGGCCGGAACGTGTCAATCGCGTTATATAATAAATTACAAGTGCGCCACGCAATCGGCAATTAAGGCGAATGCTTTTGGCAAATACTGGCCAAAAAGGGGCCGGGAAGACCCACTGACAGAACGTGACGTCGGCCGGGCCCCTCCCTGCAGCGATCTGTTTGTTTGCCTTTGCAGTTTTTCGTTTTCATCACCCGAAACCGAATGGGAATCCGAATCCGAATCGGATTCCGAATCCGATTCCAACGCTGGTATCGAAAACGAAACCGAAATGGGCACAATGCGCTCGCTGGCTAATTTGTATGCATCTCGCAGGGCAGGCGCGGATTGAAGAGCTCCGCGTAACGCCGATGGGATCCAGCGGATCGGAAATATTATGCAAAGCGGCCCAGGGCCCAGGGGGTTATACAAACGTCTGGCGGCGTAGCCATATAAAACGGCAGATTGACCTGCAGCAGTAGCTTCATTCGCAGCCCAGCCATCGAAGAAACCCAAGCATGCAGACGCCGTTTGTCCTCCTCCTTTTGGCCGCCAGCCTGGCCGTATGCCTGGCCCGCCCAGAGCCCCCGAAATCCCGCTATGGACCACCGCCGCCGCCAGCGCCCCAGAAGGAATACGGTCCACCGGCTCCGGCCCAGCCATTGCCTGCCTACGGACCACCAGCCGCCTTCTATGGACCACCAGCCGTGTCAGAGGCCCTGGTCACCAAGAATGTGTACGTGCATGTGCCGCCAGAGGAGCCGGAATACTATCCGGCCTCCGCTCCCATCCAGACCACGGTGCCCAAGAAGCACTACAAGATCATCTTCATCAAGGCACCCAACCCACCGACCCCAGTGCGCCAGGTGCTGCCCCCGCCGGTGCAGGACGAGCACAAGACCCTGGTCTACGTGCTGGTGAAGAAGCCCGAGGAGCAACAGCCTGTCATCCTGCCCGCACCCGAGCCAACGGAGCCCAGCAAGCCGGAAGTGTACTTCATTAAGTACAAGCAGCAGCAGGCGAAGCCGGCCGTCCAGTACGGACCCCCGTCCGCCCCCTCGGAGGAGTACGGAGCACCACCAGCCCCGCGCACCCTCGAGCAGTTCTAGTTCTAGTTAGGTCCACACAGCCCATGAATGTAAATATTATTTATGATCGCTGCCATTAAAGAGAGTTTTAGAGAATGCGAAATCAGGCTGGGAGCCGGATCTTGACTGGTTGTGGTAATTCCAGGTTGCATCATTACATATTCAAGGGAGCATATGAATCTTAAGTGGAATATTATGACTTATAGTGTGATGATAAAGGTTGCATTCAGTTATCACAACAAAAAGTTGTCTGTGATAGGAACAGCGCCAATTTAACAATAATGGAAGCTAACTTCGGGAAGCTAATGTTTTATATAAACTTACAGTTTGCAATTAGATCGATTCGATTTAAATGGAAATCGATCAAAAAAACCTTTCAGAAGTGTGTAAAAAATCTATGAATAACGTCACCGATTACAGGATTAATGTTAAACGAAGAACAAGGCATCCTCTATTTGGTATTTCTTTTCGCCTGGTACATGAAACCCCTTTCAATAGGTTGATGATCCTGATCCTCTCAAGAAACTGACTATTTACAGCCGGTTTTCACATATTATTATTAGGCGAACAGCAGTATAAGATATAGGATGACGGTTAATATAACAATTTTAATCAAGACAGATCTACAAATAACGGTTATAATACAGCTAGGGCAAGAGTTCAGCAAATATCAGATACTGGGTATCTCAGATTCAGGCACACTCCACAGTAGCTTTACCATTTATTTAAATATGCTTCTTTAGCTGCCTGGAATGAGCTCAGCGCTCAATATTTGTTTAATAAATCAAAGAGCACTTACTGAATACATATGAGTTTTTACTCTCACTGCTGCGTACCTCATCTACATAATAATTACAGTCAGCGTCCATAAAAGATATTGTTTAATGACAATGGGTTCATAAAAAACAAAGATAGCTGAAGGGAGAGTAATTTCTCATCAATTTGCAAAGTAAATCAACTTTATTTTAGAACACAAACATATAGTAATTAAATCTGTAATCTTCCTTACTCATCCTTCAAACGTTCATAGTATGAAAAGACAACAATCCAAAAGTACAGACCAAGAACTGGAGGCGAATCATTTGCTATAAACTCAATAGTTTCATTAAATATTCATATCTTACTTGATTGAATTATATCAAAGTATAGATAATCGTTGAAAACCCCTTCGGTGGCCACAAACACGCCCTCGGCAACCAAAATAAAGAACCGGAGGCAGGACACCGAGAGATATGGCAGCATGAAGTAGCGCACCCCCTAAGCATAAATACTCATTAGAAGGGAAGCCCTGGAAACCAAACTGCCAAGAAAAGACTCACCAACAGGGCGCCCAGGAAGAGGCAAATGCAGGCGATTACATAGGCACCGCTCACGATGAGGGACATCAATCCCAGCATACTTTCGCCTTTGGAAAAAGGGTAATGAATTTTCCATCCTCTTAAGCAGACTACGTACTTACGATCCACAAAGAGCCGATCCATGCCGCGGAAAAGCACCTCAATGATGGCTATCAAGATGCAGCCACACTTCAGCTCGATGCAGCAACAGAAGTTATCCGAGTAGATCATTTTGGGTTCGTTTGAATATTTCGAGACCTGTTTCAGATATTCCCAGCCTGGCCAACTAAAAGTAACATAATTATGCTGAGCTACTAGCTTGCCGATCACGTTTCATGTTCACCTGCTGTGGTTAGCATAATTAATCGGAGTATTGCTTAGGCTTAGACCAATTAAGGTCATTGCCATGATAGTTCATTCCGAAATAATTATTTTGTGGCCTATATTATGCTAAGAATCTATATTTTATAACCTTGATGCCCAAGCCATTGCTCGTCAAGCTCATTATGTTTTTGCAATTGTTCTTGCTATAGGAAGAGCAATTGCCATATGCATGTGCGGCTCACTCCATTGACAAAGCACACTACACTAACAATTTTTCGTGTTCTCTTCGTTCTCCGAGCCTTCGTTGAACTGGGCAACAACACTTCCATATGCTTTACCGTTAACTCGCTAATCCTAATGTAAATTGTTGTTGGATCTCTGCACAATCTACATTGCAAGAAATCAGTCGTACTTTTCGTTGTAGGCAAGACTTCGTTGACATCGCAGAATTATTTTTTTTTAAGTGAAAATTGTTTTTGTGAGCCCCAATGTATTGTTTGCTTTACCATCTTAGTAGCTAATAAAAAGTTTAATTTTTAATAGCATTGCATCATAGCTTCTTTATCAGCTGAACAGATAGCAATTTTTTTCAGTGCAGAAACTTGAAATAAAAAAAACGTTCCCTTCTATGTATTTGTGTTTTTACTTGTGCGCAATGGTGAGTTGCATTTGGGCACCCCTGTTTTATAATGAAAACAAATCTTCCTTATTATGAGCATTAAGTATACATATGTTTATTGTTGAATATATAGTTAGGTTAATGTACAAGAGCCAAAGCTCTTTGCGTCTTGGCAGCCGGAAAGCGAAATTGTATTGGGAGAATTGGGAGGTTGATAGGATCGAGTGTAATTGGGGTAGTTGTGGGACGCTGCTTACGAAACCTAATAATTAAATAATAGTTAAATGCGAGGGGTCTTACTTCTAGCCCAGTAAACGAAAAGATTATAGTCAGACTACAGCCGACTTCCGTCTGCGGGTCCGTCGAGCTCGTCGTCGACCTAAGGAAAGCGTCCGCCGCTGTTGAAGTTATTCGGCGATGGGCGACGAATCGGACGACGACTACGGGCGCGCGGCGAGAAGACGCGGTTGGTGGACGGCGGCTGATCCCGCGGCGACTGATTACCCGGTGATGTTTCGCGCTGCCAGACGATGCGCTGCGGACGATTGGGGTTGTTGGAGTTGCCGCCGCGCATCATGGTGCGATTGCCGCGACGGGTGGGCACGGCGCTGCGCAAAGTGCGGAATCGTGTGTTCTCCGACGGCGAAGTGGCCTCCGCCTCGCGACCCTCCTCCTGAAACACACAAAAATGTTATGAATTATTTACGTTACGGATCTATGAACGCTTCTTACCTCCACACCCACTGCCTGCTTCTCACCCTCGGAGGAGACACCGTCGGCACCCTCGCTGTCCTCGGTGGGATTGCCCTCGACTAGATGGGCCTGGTTGTCGGACACCTCCGACTGGCTGGTGCCCACATTTGGATCTGCAATGGATCACTGATTAGATATTAATTCTTCCCGGATATTGAAGCGGCTTACTGTCGCCTCCTAGAGGCTGAGAGTCCTCGCCTTGGCCAGAGGCCATTGTCTCCTCGGCGAAAGCCTCATCCGCCTCACTGGCGTCCTCAGCGCCTCCAGCCTGATCACTCTCGTCCGCCGCCTTGATGGCCGCATCGTTGCCACTGCCCTCTCCGGCCTCGCCTTGCTTTTGCGGAGAACTGGCTGTGGCAGCACCGGCATCGCTGGGTCCAGCACTTTCGTCCGGAGCACCCTCCATGGGGGCAGCAGTGCCGTCGACCTCGGCAGACTCCAAGCGGGCTGCTGGCTGCTCACTGAAGTTGGACACTTGCGGCGAGCTGACAATCTCCATCGAGCTGCTGTTGGGGCATTAAGAATATTATTCAATATTATGGTTTGCTGAGGTTAACACCAACCTTTCGGTGCGGCGAGCGGCGGCCGAGGATGTGGAGGCGGCAGCCTGCTTCCAGTTGGAGGCGTCAGCCTGGGGCAGAGTCACGGGATTCGAGGACTCGCCACTGCCACTGCTGATGGCCTGGCTCTGGTTGTTCTCCTGTCCAGAGGCCGAGGCAGCCGATGTGGGCACTGCCGCCACAGCCTGGCTATCGAGCAACTGGCTCTCTTCCTGGGCCTGCAGCTGCTGCTCCGGCACCTCCTCGATGTCGACCTCGTTGTTGTCCTGGGCATCCGCAGCTATCTCGTTGTCATCGTCGGCGCCCTCATTGTCGTCCATCTCGTTGTCTTGTTCGTAGGAATCCTCATACACCTCCTGCTCGGCCTCACCGCCATCGATGGGCCCGTCGTCGGCATCGGCCAGGACATCCTCCTCGTCGTCCGAGTCCACCACCTGAATGTCATCCTCCTGATCGCGCTGCGACGAGGTCGGCATCTGATCGACGTCCATGCCAGAGTCGCCAATGTGTCCGGCAGATAGCTCGCCACTGTGCATGGGGCCGCGCAGGCGCTTCGTCATCTTGGGCATCTTCTCGGGCCCGCCCTCCTCGTTGGTGGTGGACGAGTCGCCCTCGACGTCGCGCGGACGCTTGATGCCCACGGAGGAGCAGCCGGCCTGGGTGGTGGTCACATTGCTGCTGGACGGAGTGTGCCGGCTGTGGCTGCTTACCACCGTCGAGGAGCTGCTGCTGCTGCCCGAAGTGCTGGGCTGCTGGCTCTGATTGCCGCCATCCTGCACACTGGGGGCTGTGGCATTCGGTGCGGATGTGGAGCTGGATGACGAAGAAGAGCCCTCGACACGTGGCGACACCAGAGCCACCACCTGCTGCTGGGCTCCGCCCACAAACAACTGGGCATCGTTCTGCTGCGGATGCTGAATGCTCTCCGCCTCCTGGGAACTCTCGGCGGCGGAGGAGGCGCCCATCGGTGGGATGGCGGCCACTGCCACGGCCGCCGAGCTGGTGGATGGCATGTAGTCGGTGTGCGAGGAGGTTGGCGAAGAGGAGGCCATCGATTCCAGGGCGGCACTGCCCGTAGTGTGCACCTGCTGCTGAGGCGGAACCAGAGCGGTTTGAGCTGCCGCCGAGCTGCCTCCGCTGGCTGCCGCGGATGTGGTGGAAGTCGAGGACGACGAAGAGGACGACGAGGATGTGGATGTACTGGATCCGGCCGAGGGCTGCTGGCTGGTGGGCAGAATGGCAGCCGTGCGGCTGTTCTGAACGGAAATGGGGCGAATGCTGGCCAGCGGAGTCTCGCCGCCACGCCAGGGAGTCACGGTGGCCGATTGTTGGACTGTGGCCGATCCCGACATGGGCTTCACGTTGGCGGTGCGGGGCGAGCTCTCGGAGATGTTGCCCTTCTCGGCCACGGAACTGGTCGACGGCTTGGTGGACTGCTGCGAGCCCAGCTGACGGGTGAGCTGGTTGATCCTCATGTGCAGCGACTCGTTCTCGCGGGTCAGTCGCTGGGTGATCTCCTTGTTGGAGGCTATGTTCTCCTGCAGCTCCTTCTCCAGGCGGGCAATGGTCTCGTCGTAGGAGGACTTGGTGCCCGCAAAAGTGGTCTCCTGGTTGGCCAAATCGGTTCGGGCCACGGTGAGGTCCACCACCAGTTTATCCAACTTGGCCTTGTATTCTTGGCGCACGGTATTGGGATCGGTATCGGGCTCGGTGCGCTTCTTTAGCTCCTCGTTCTCTTTGGCCAGCTTTTCGTGCTCCTCCTTGAGGGCTCTCAGTTGATTGTTCACCTCTTCCAGCTCGGCGCGAATCTTCTCCTGCTCGGCCACAGTCTCGGATCCTCCAGCTTGGGCCTGGAGACCCATGTAAAAGTCCTTGTAGCGCTTGGCCAGCTTGCGCAGCTGCAGCTCCTTGGTGTCCTTGTCCGCGATGACTTTGTCTTTGGTTTCGAGCTCCTCGTTGGCCTTCAAGAGCTCCTCCTCCTTCTGGAGCAGACGGTTCTTCAGCTCCATGATGTCCTGCGACTGGCGCGTGTTGTTCTGCCTGAGACTGGTCGACTCCTCGGCCTGCTTCTTGCGAGCCTCGTCCAGCAGCTGCAGGTTCCTGTTCAGCGACGGGATCTCGGTTTCGAGGCGTTGCTTCAGCGAGGCCAGCTCCTCCATCTGCTTCTTGGCCTGCTCCTTTTCGGCGGTGAGCAACTTGGCCAGGTGCTCGCGCTCGGCCTGCAGGCGCTTGAACTCCTCCGGGTTGCGGTTGCTCTTCTCCACCAGCACATTGGCCCGCTGGCGCCACTTGATGGCCTCGGTGCGCAGCGAGTTGTTCTCCGAGTTGAGCTCCTCGATCTTCGAGGAGAGCTCCTTGTTGCTGCACTGCAGCGGAAACAGCTCCTTCTCCACGCCGCTGATGCGCTCGGTGAGTTCGGTGACGCGCATGACCAGGGCATTGCGCTCCTCGCGCAAAATGCGATTGCTGTCCGTGATGGCGTTGAGGGTCTCGATCTTGCGCAGCACCTCCTCGTGCTTGGTGGCCGACACCACGTCCGTCTGGCTCTTGGCCCGTTCCTGGTTCAGATACCCGTTCAGCTCGTCCATTTTCTTCTGCTGAATCGTGTGCTCAGTGCTCAGGCGAGCATTCTCCGCCTTGAGGATGTCCAGCTTGGCAGCGAAGAGGTCCTTCTCCTTGCGCAGGAACTTGATTATGAGCAGCAGCTGCTGGTTGTTCCTCATTTCCTCGCCACAATCGGAGACATTCAGGCTCTGATCAGCATCCATCGCCGACTCATTCAGCACGGAAGTGTTGTGCTCCGGGTTCCGGCTGGCGAGGGCAGTCATCTTGGAGGTCAAGGCTTCGATCTGATCGTGCAGACTGGCGCTCAGGGCATGCAGATCCGACACGCGTTGGTCGGACTCCTCCTTCTCGCGCTTCAGCAGCTCCTGGGCCTCGGCATTCGAACGCAGGAGCTCGTCGTGAGCGGCCTGCAGGGACTCGCGGCCAGACTTCAGCTGGTTCAGCTCGTCGTGGACCTTGAAGAAGTCCGCCTTGTAGCGGGTCAGCTCCTGGATGTCCGCCGAGTGCAGCACCATCTCGTTGGCGTACTTCATCTCCACGGCATTGAGGGACTCGGCCAGCGTGGTGTTCTCGGCGCGCAGAGTGCGAATAGTGCGGCCCGACTCTGTGAGCTTCTCCAGGACGCCCTTCAGCTCCTCTTGGGCCAGTTTCAGCTGATCCGACTGGTTGATCGACTTGCTCTGCTCTGTGACATTCGACAGCATCGCCTCGGCCTCGAGATCGGTGATGCGGGTCTTCAGCTCCGCCTCGGAGTGCTTGAGCTTCTTGATCTCCTCCTCCTGGCTGGCCACCAGCTCGGTATGGATTTCGTGCAGACGCTTGATCTCGCTCTCGGCGGACTGCGACATCTTGAAGAACTGCTCGCCGTGCTCGCGGGCCTTGGCCAGCTCCTTGGCCAGAGACTGGATCTCTACGCTGGCCTGATCGAACTTGAGCTCGAACTCCCTGGCCCGCTTGTTGGCCGCCGTGATGGGATTCTCGTTGATGGACGGCGTGAGGCTATCCTGCAGCTTCTTGCTCAGCTCGTTCACCTGGGCATCCTTCTTGGCAAGCTCCTCGCGCACGCCCAGCAACTCGGCCTGCCACTTGTCGGCCTGCTGCTTCTCCTCCTCCCTCAGCTTGATGGCCGTCTCGGTCTGCCGCTTGAAATCGTTGATTGACTCGCGGAACTTCTCCTCCTTCTCCTGGAAGTGGCGACGCTGGGCAGCCAGCTCCCTCACACTGTCGTCCAGTCGCTGCTCCAAACGCTGGCGTCCCTCCATCTCGGATCGCTCCAGGTTGGCCTTGATGAACTCAAGATTGTTCAGGAGGAGCGACTGGCTCTGCTGCTCGCGGTGGTAGGCCTCCTTTTCGATTTGCAGGCGGGACGAGGTGTCCTTCAGGATGCGGTTCTCCTGGCGGAGACCATGAGCCTCTGCATCGGCAGCGGCGTGCTTGCGATGGGCTGCCATTACCTCGTCCTTAAGCATGAGCACTGTCTGCTCGTGTTTGATAATAGTCTTCTCGTAGCTCTTGGAGCGTTCCTCCAGAGCGGCCACCTGCTGCTTGTAGGTGATGATGTTCTTGTGCAGCATCTCTATCTGCTCCTTCTGGAAGTCTGTGGCGTTCATCAGCTTGCAGTTGGCGCTGGTCAGCTCCCGCACCTCCTTGCGCATGGCATCGAACTGCTCCTGGGCCAGGGCATCGTTCTTGCGCTTCTCGCTGGTGTAGTAGTCGTAGTTCTCCTTCAGCGAAGCGTACTTCTTGGCCTCGTCCTCCAGCTGCTGCTCCAGGGTGCGCACACGACGCTCCCGCTTGGCATCCTCCTCCAACTGGGCGGCACTCTTTGATGTCGTTGATGTGTCCAGCGGCAGAGACTCGTCGAGCTCCAGGTTGGAATTGTCCAGGTCCACAGCCTTCTTGCCCAGCTTCTTCTGGGCCGCAAAGTAGAACTTCTTGTAGCGCTCACACTTGGCGAGCAGCGTGGTGACAGTGTTGTTCTTCTGGGCCAGCAGCTGCTCCAACTCGGTAAATCGCGCGTTGGTCCTCTTCAGCTCCTCCTGACACTTCTCCAGCGACAGCTTGGCGTCGTTCTTCTCGTGTTCGTCCAACACTGCGGTGAGTTCCCGGGTAACGGCCAGCAGTCTGACATTGTTCTCCTGCAGCTCCTGAATGGAGTCGAAGGTTACCAGCTTGTTGGTGATCAGGCCCTCGGTGGAGATTTCCAGGCGCTCGTCGCGCTCCGACTGGTTGCGGCTGCGTGGCACTCCGGCCCGCAGACAGTTCAGTTCGTCCAGAAGCATGCACACCTGGCGACTGAGATCGACGTGCGTCTGCTTTAGCTTCTTGCCCTCCTTCTGGCAGTGCTGCAGGTTGAAGGCGGTCCTCTCGAGCTCGTGCTCGAGGGAGAGATTGCGCTCGGCCAGCTGGTCGCGCTGCTGGGTGAGCAGAGCATGCTCCTCGGCCAGCTTCTGGTGGTCACTGGTCTGTTTCTCCACCTGCGGAGCGCTCTCGCGAATCTCATCCAATATAGACTTTATCTGGAGCTTCAGCTGTGCATTCTCGCGGTTGCGCAGCTCCAGCTCTTCGCTGTTCTTGGCATACATCGAGTAGAGCTCGGTCAGAGACAGATCGGAGCGCATGAGGCGACTTGCGACGGCCGCACTGGGAGCCAGCTTGCAAATGGCGCTCTCCAGACTGCTATTCTGGGCCTCCTTCAGCAATTCGTTGGCGCCGGCGATCTCGGCCTTCATGTCCTCAATCTTCTTGTTGAGACCCTCAATCTCGCCGGCATGCTCCTGGTTTACGGTCTTCACTTGGGCTTCAAGCTGTGCGTAATCATCGTGCGCGCTTTGCAGCATACGCTTCAGTTCCGCAATGCCTCGCAGAAGCTCGTCGCGCTCGGCTTCGTTGTTGGTCTCGGTGGTCTTGAATATTTCGATCAACTTTTCCTTTGCATCGATCTCGGTCATGAGGTTCTGAACATGCACCTCCATGGACTGGTTGTGCTCATAGATGATCTCGTTCTGCTCCTCGACCTTTCGGTTCAACTCGGCAATAGTCTGCACAGACTGTGCGTACTGGTTCTGCAGAAGCTGCAGGGCGTCGCTCTTCTCCTTCAGTCGCGTCTCCAGCTGCATGGTGGTCAGAGAGTGCTCGCGTCGGATGTTCTGCAGCTCGGCGTTGCTGCGGTTAAGATCACTGCTGAGCAGCTGGATCTCCTGCTGCTGCATGGTACGTTCGCTCTCGTGGCGGCGCTCTTTAATTTCCATAGCCACCTCATTGCTCTGGATCTCGTCCACGCGGGCGATGGCCTCGCACTTGGCGACAATGGCCGTGTTCAACTGCTGTTGGTAGTTGTGGAGGTCCTGCTTCAAGCGATCCAGCTCTGCCTGCTGGCGCTCGATCACCCTCATCAGCGAGTCGCGTTCCTCGACGGCCGTGGCCTTCTCCACTCGCAGGCTGGACACGCTCAGCTCGCAACTGCTCACAGTCTCTTGGAGCTGGGTGCGTTCCGCAGTCACTTGGTCCAGCTGCGTGCGCAGCTCCAATACATTCTGTTCGTAGTTTTTGAATTTGACCAGGTAGTCCTCCATTTTACCTTGCAGCTCTTCGCTCTTTTGCTCAGCTTCCTCTGCCGAATAAAAAAATTAATTCAATACTTTTATATTGCTTTATGGTTTGAAAAGAAATTATTTGTCTTTGGATGGAAATTGATAGCTGGGGCGCAGTTTACACATTAAATGCTTATGCTTAGCTGTCAAAAAAGGATATACTTTAAGGAAATTCAAAAGTAAATAAAAAATTGCCGGTTTGCTAGAAATGTCACTTTCAGTGTGACCACACCGGCGGCGGAGATTGGCAAAATTTGCAGCGGCCATTGCTGAAATGTGCAACAAGCTGGGGTATAAGGAAAATGCATTGTAGCAAGGCAGGAAAACATGAAAATTCACTTTTAGTATGTCAGCTTTAATGCGCATATTGTGAACTGCAGCTTAGACACGAAAATTCGTGTTAGTGCAAGCTTGAACTGAGACGCCAGCGGGGCCGGCAACTAACGAAAATTGTACTGCTCGTCTATGCTTCAATGCGGATAATCTACACGTAAAGCCCTGGCCTTGCACTTATTTCATTACTTACCCAGCCGATTGGCGGCCGCTCGTTCCTTGCAATACTCATCTGAAAATTTTTCAATGTACGCCGACAGCTTCTTTTGGATGTCTTCCGGCACGAGCTTCAGCTCGTCGGGCTGCAGTACGTTGCCCAGGGATTGCGGACCGCTGAGATCCATGTTTGTGGTCTTTTGTCAATCAATAGTCAATCAGTGGTCCAAGCAAAGGTGTGCGACAGATAACACAATTAAAATTCTACAAATTCTGGGCAACACGCCGACACCGACATCCAGAAGACGCGAAAAAATTTCAATAGCAGAGATGAGAGAACTCCGATAGTAGAAGTGTCAAACTACCGGTGACACTATCGATAGTATCAATGGTTTGTATTCAGCTTGCACCATCGGTAGAAAACAATCGCAATAGTATCGTCCCCATACATTATTATATTTCTTTGCTTGAAACCAAACCAATTCTAATTAGAAAATGAAAATATAAATCACAAGATACCAAAACTGAAAAATTTCTCTGAATATTTGTATTAATTTTTATATTATTACTATATTAAATCTTTAACCTAAAAATCTTTATCAAATTACCCTCAACTTTTTTGAGTATTTTATTAGATGAACAGCCCTTTTATAACAAAATTAAATAGGTCGGTACTATAGCGAGAGTATCGATAGTTTGCGAAAAAAAATCGAAACTATCGATGGTGCCAATACCTGTAGTTTGACATCTCTAACTCGGATAGCACTATCGACTGTATTTGACTGTTGCCGGCACCATCGATTGTTTATGAACTATCGCGATAGTAAGAAAATCAAAATTTGAACCTATTTTCATGGTAAAAATTAAGTAATTAATATATATTTTGAAATCAACAAGTAAAACAACAAAAGTTAGGCCCAGACATTGCAAGAGCTTTTAATTTGAAGAATTGTAATTAAATGTAGTTGCTTGTTCCTCCTTAAGCCAGTGTTGCCAGACATCGTTTCGAATTGGCGATCTGGCTACTCTAAGCCTTTGTTATTGTGGGTGCACGTGCGTGGTTTCAGCCATGATTTTGTATTTTGTAGTTGTATCATGGTTTCAGCGATATAATTGAGGTTCCAGCAATTGTATATTTAAACAATGCCCGCCGCCCCCATCGCCAGCAGCAATGGCAGGCCCACAGAGCCGCACAAGTCCTGGAAGAAGGTCAACGAGGAACGCAAGGCGCTGAAGCGGCAACGCAAGCAGGAGAAACTGCTCAAGGAGCTGCAGCAGGCCAAGGAGGCGGAAGACCGCATCGTGGAAGACGCCAGTAAGCCGCAAACGAAAGCGAGACCCAATCCATCCACGCTGAGCATAGCGGTGCCGGGCTCAATTCTGGAGAACGCCCAATCCAACGAGCTTCGCGCCTACGTCGCCGGCCAAATAGCCCGTGCTGCCTGCATCTTCCGGGTGAACGAAGTGATCGTCTTCGACGACGTGGGCATCGCCACCGCCCGCGAGACAAAGCGCAGCTACGAGGCTGACGCGGAGGGCAGTGGCAGTGCCACAGTGCGGAGCAGCTCCCTGCAGTTGGCCCGCATCCTGCAGTATCTGGAGTGTCCGCAGTACCTGCGAAAGTACTTTTTTCCACTACACAAGGACCTCAAGTACTCTGGGCTGTTGAATCCGCTGGACACGCCGCACCACCTCCGGCAGCAGAGCAAGTTCCGGTACCGCGAGGGCGTCATCTGCGACAAGAAGGCGAAGGAGGGCCAGAGCTATGCGAACGTGGGACTGCTCAACGACGTGCTGGTGGACAAGGCCCTTGAGCCGGGTGTGAGGGTGACGGTGAAAATGGATCCGGCCAGTGGTATGTGCTATCAATGTACCAAAGTAAATCGAACAAGCTCACAACTCCCCTAACTTTCAGAGACCAGCAGAAAGCAGCGTGGAATTCTCGTCAGTCCGGATGAGCCGCGTCGAGAGACGGGCGTCTACTGGGGCTATCAAGTGCGGATTGCCCACTCACTGTCGGAGATCTTCACCAAGTCCCCCTACGATTCCGGTTACGATGTGACGCTGGGAACGTCGGATCGGGGAACCAACGTCCATGAGGTGCCCAGCCGATCCTACAGCTACAAGCACATGCTCATCGTCTTTGGCGGACTGCAAGGCCTTGAATCTGCGCTAGCCAACGATGAGAAGCTGACTGTGGACGATCCAGAGTTGCTGTTCGATCACTACGTGAATGTCCTTCCCCGCCAAGGATCGAGGACTATTCGGACAGAGGAGGCCTTGCTGATAGCTCTGGCGGCGCTGCAGGAGAAGCTGCAGCCGGAAGTCGCCGACGTGGAGACCGATCTGAGTGACCTACTGCCCCAGAGCGAAGACACCGGCATATCTGTGCGTCGGGACGCTTTGGTCAGCAAAAAGCAGAAGAAAAGAAAGCTGGTGGAGGAAGAAGTTCCTGAAACTCCAGTCGCCACTCAGACCGCATCTCCAAAGCCAGCGCCCAAGATAGCCCGCCAAACGGCCAACCCTTTCTCCGATCCCTCAGAGACTTCTGAAAAGACAGCCCCCGCAGATAATGATGACTTTGAAGTGGTTTCCGCCAGCACAGTTCCTGGATCAAAACAGCATACGGGTGCAAATAGTGACTTGAGTCGATTCGATTAAGTGGAATTACTTCCGTTTTATTTTTTCTAAATATACAGATCGTTGAGTGATGCTAAAAGTGTCTGTATTTTGCTCATCAAATCCTCCATTTCGTTTTCCACCTTATCCATATAGGCGGCATGCTCAAGCATACCGGAGTCCTCACACGCATTAATCATATATAGGCCCGTGCCGAAAACAGAACAATGATTGAGGGCTTTCGCCAAGATGGAGATGCGTTTGTAATAATAGTCATCCTTGTCCACGCCGTTCAGATGCATCTTGAAGTTGTTCAGGTCCTGCTTTAAGGGATTAATTCGTGCCAGCTGACGCCTTATCCTTTCCTGCAGCGAGTCGCGCTCATCGGCCGACATGCCCATCTCTGTACGCAAGCGTGACATGCTCTCCTCAGGGTTTTTAGTTTCGACCTGGAAGTTTCCAATTTTATCTCGGCACTCTTCGCACTTTTGCTCAGCTTGGTCTGCGGAATACGAAAATTCACTCATTACAAACTGCACATTACTTTAATATAAATCCTTGATTTTCAATTAAACAAAATTTCCTGCTTATTACCTGATTGGTGAGCAACCGCAGACGAAATGAAAATTCTAGGCAGTCTCGTCGGCTGTCAACGCGTTCGGGCTTTAGTGACTATAGTCGTTTCACTCGCACTTGCATACTATAAGTGTAACCACACCAGAGAGGTAAAATTGCAAATTAGTGCTAGCAAAACATCGATAGAATCGATTTTTTGAACTTTTTTGAAAACCATCGATTGTTTTTCGCACTACTGATGTTTTGATTAGACCTATTAGACTCCATTATAAGCCCTTGGAATGATTATGACGATACTCCCTCGAGTATTGGAAGGGAAATGTTTGGTTATAGTTCTGTTTAGTTCTGATTTATCTATTGCAGATCATGAATGGAAATGAATCCCTTAAAGCCGGAATCGTTTTAAGTGAGAAAATGGCATCACTCAAGGCGTCAACTGCCGATAATATAATTTTTAAAAGCAGAAATTGTTCGGCTTTGGAAACATCGATAATATCGATGTTTCACTAGTTAAATATCGAAAAAAAATCGCTAGCGCAAAACATCGATTTTTTGTCAGCTCTAAAGCAAACGCAGACGAAATGAAAATTCAAGGTAGTCTCGTCGGCTGTCAAAGCGTTCGGGTCCTAGTGACCTTATAGTCGTTTCACTCGCACTTGCATACTGTAAGTGTAACCACACCAGAGGGGGAAATTGCAAAACCCTGATGAGCCCGCTTGTTCAAAACCAGCTTTTAGATTAACCAAATGGTTTAAATAATGACTTAGATTCGGTTAAATGGAATAGTTTAATTTTTATTTTTGTAAATATACAGATCCATATGTGTGTTGCTCAAAGTTTCTTTTGATTTTTTTATTGTATTCCCCACTAGACTTTTAACTACATTCATAATCCTATATAATGTACTTTGTTGCTTTAAACTAGCTGTATTCCGGGTATTGACATCAAGTTTTGTTCGAAATCGTTTGTTCTAATAACTGTCTACTTACGCACTAAATTAATACGTTTTAAAATTTCCAACGCGAATGTCAAAGCAAGTGTTAGTGTATACTGTTTTTCCCAACGACAGACAGATTTGTTCATCCGCTATATATTACCTAAATACTTGTACATACTCCTTGATGGCTTAAACATAATGACCTATGCATGCATATAGTTGGACACGCCCGCTTATTTACACACAGAATATGAATGTAAAAAAAAAGAGAGTCTCGGGCTTCGAAAAACGGAATCTCTAAATGTAGTATGTAGCCACATTGTCGCCGGTCATGATTAGCTATGGAATCGAGTCCTGGAACCGCGGCTCTGGCAGGAAGTCTTCCTCCAGCTCGATGCGCGTGTCACTGTGATATCCCAGCAGGGATTCGGTGTCCTCCTCCAGGTGGCGGATGGGATAGCTAATGCCGTCGCCGAAGCTAAGAGATGTTCAGCATAATATTTGTAATATATGTTAAATGCTACAGATCAGATCAGAGTGGGAAAATAATGATTGATCGATGACTCGGTGCAGTGCAAAAGCAGTTGAATTCCTCTTGATTTTGGCAAATTAAAAACAAACCTTTGCAGCATCCACCTTAAGTTTGTCACTCTCGGGCACAAGTTCGTTCAAAGTAATATATATTTAGGTATAAGTAGGCGTACAAAAGAATCAAACATCATATCAAAAAGTATAAAAAATCAAATAGCAAACAGTAACTAACTAGACTACATATTAATTAATTAAAAGCAAGGAGAAATGCCTTAATTTCTTGTGTGATTTGTGGTGTGTATGTGTGTCGTGGCTTATCATTTAGTTTAAGTCCTGGAGATAGGTTGATATCTACAATGAATGAGTTAACAAGTTACAAAATCTCTCAACGGGATAACCATCTTAACTACCGGGACTATCCCCCTATTGCCAAGTAGTATTCGCTTTCGTTTAATTTCAATTACAAAATTCGATCGATTGAAACAGCGATAAATGCCTGAATATGTATAGTATGTGTATAAAAACTTAGTCTTAGTCGAATGTGGCTATCGAAAGTGGTGCTCGTTGTGTGTGGTTCGTGGTGTGTGGTTCGTGGTTCGTGGTCCCAGCCATTTTAAAATAGCCTAAGTTGTACAGTTGATGAATCGCATTTGGAGGTAACACTTATTGGCATACTACGAACTGCAATGCTCTCAAATCTCTGGCAGTTTACTTGGATATATAGTACAAGCACATCTACATCTAAGGAAACTCAAACTGGCAGGTCACCGTTCGGCAGGCGGCAGGCGGGTTTCTGGGCAGGATCAGCTCCTGCCAGCGGGTGATCTCCGACCATTTCGATAAACACGTCGCCCTCCGGCCGACTAGACCTGGCTGTTGCCATGCTGCAGCTTGATGATGACTGGCCGTTTGCCACCGGATGGTCCGGGTGGTCCGGATGATGCTGCTCCAGCCGCTCGTCCAGGGCGGCTAGGTGCGGGGGCTGCTGGTCGCTGATGCTTCTTACTTGATGAGGCGATTGGTGGTTGTGGTGTTGGTGTTGGTGGTTAGTGGAGTCGGGGGGAATAGCGTCAATCAACTTATCTGTCGGATTGCCATCTAACCTGCTGGAGGCCGTCTCCCCCATGGCATCGTACCGCTGGGCGGGCGAGGCGGCGGCGGGGGTGGTGTTGGACGTGGAGGCTCGGCTCTGGTCGGTGGATGTCCGAAAACTGTAGCCATCATTGCGACTAATTCCATGGTTGTGAATAAGCAGAAGGTGGGGAGGGGTATTTGCGTTAAACAGAGAGTTTTAAACAGAAATATTGTTTGTTTTGTTTTGTTTGTTTGTTAGGTTTCGTTTTTCGACTTTTGCGCTTTATACAGTTTAGATTGTTGTAGTTGTAGCTGTTGTTTGTTGTTGTTTGATTGTTTGGTTGTTATATAATTTTGCACAGAATATGTGGAGACAAATATTGGATCAACTGATCGTGATCGTGATCGTGTGTGGCAGTGTTTGGGTTTTAGTAAGCTGAGTAGTAGGTATGGCGCGCTTGATGTTCTACAGGAATCTCAAGCGAACATTGGCCTTTAAAATTAGTCACTTAATCCCGGGAACAAGTCGAAGCTGAGCAGAGGTTTTTAGGTCTTAGTTATTGTTAACTTTACGGCTCGCTGGTTTTTATTTTTTATTCATATTATTTACAAACAGAAACAACAAAAGTAAGGGAAATGAAGTGATCATTTGTAGAGCTGTAAAAACATCGATAGTGCCCTCACTCGATATTTTCGATAGTGATAGTCCAAACCATCGATAATATCGATACTATCGACAAAATAAAATGGGTTTAAAAAAATTTACTTTGCCTAAACAAACCAATTTAAATATTATCGATAGTTTTACAGCTCTAATAATTTGGATTTGGCTTACAACTAAGTTACAGCACGAGATCGACAACTTTGGCTCGTTGCTTTCCGTTCTCAGTTCTTTGGGACATACAGAGTTATCAGTTTGTCTAACACAAATCATAAGGTTAATTATTATGACTAAATTTAGTGTTTTTCAGCTGACTTCACACAGAACACACATCAAGAATTGGAAAAGGTGCCTAACTACCGAGCATGAGCCTTCAAAGCATGCCTTTAACTTGCCAAATTCAACATAGAAAAGCCAAAATCATAAATAAAACAAAAGCGCACAAGAACAACAACTAAAGAGTGAGAGTGAGGGAGCTTCTAGTGCAGCACGTGTTAGTAAATAGTAATGGGAATGTGAGAATGTACGTAAGTGATACGATCGTGACATACCTGGAGAAGACGGGCAGCAACCAGTACTGCCAGTCGTCGCCGAACACCTCGCAGAAGTTGGCGAATCGACCCAAGTTGTAGCCATTCTTATCGGGGCCGCCAACGCGAAAGATGGGAGCCCGAAACGACTCTAAATAAGAAACGATAAAATTGGCATTCAACGACAGCATTTAGCACTAATTACTCACCCAACGTCGTGCGATTGACCAGCACCAGGTAGATGTGGTAGCCAAACAAACTCACCAAACTAATGGCAAACATAATGGCGATGAAGAACAGGAACAAGATGTGAAAGCGCCCCATTCCGCCGCCGTTCAACTGGCCCTGTGCATTATTTTCGTACTTGGATCAGTAAGTACAGGTACAATTTAAAACAAACATTACAGTGTGGAACGAGAAAAACATTCACATTAACTACGCATGCATCGGGCATATATTTGGGGAGTAGAAAGAAGAACGATGTGAAACTTACGGCACCTACCTTCCAGAACTGCACGAAATCGTGCAGCGTGGTAAAGGCCACGTACAGGCAGTAGACGAGCGCATAGCCCAGGAATAGCACGAAGAACTTGTAGTTGTAGAAGTTGACGCAGTTGTTCACCCAGGGGCAGTGGTGGTCCATCTTCAGCACACAGCAGCTGCAGACGCTGCAGTGATGCGCCCTGTCCGGCTTGACAATCTTGCATTTCTCACAGAAGCGCACCGAGCCGTTCATGGTGCTGGAAAGTTAAAACACATTAAGTATAAATGTTGTGGAGGGTTTCACTTTACAGAAAAGGATATCTGAATTGTTCTAAATTGGAAATTTCTATCATGTTTACCTGATAATCATTAGTTTCAAGATAACATTGTTTTAGAACTTCAAATTAAATAAAATACCAAAAATAAATAACTTATCCATCATGTTGATTTTACAAAAAGTTTCTCAATAAAACTCTAATGGACTTTCCGATATATCATGCCAGTGTTTGCCAGTTTTGATACGTTATCAGCCTTTTGCTTTACGACTTTCTTACCGATTTGTGACTGGCAGATTGCGTGCAAAGTTGTTGAGAATGCGTTTCTGAGTCTCGGGGCTGTCGGCCCTAAACAGACGCGTCACTTCCTCGTCCGGTATCCGCCACTGGCAATGGATAAACAATTGTATTAGCTAGCAGATAAGAGCCAGTGATTCACATTCACATTACCTGGTCTGGAATTCGGCCCACGGAGGTCATGATGGTTCGCCAGTAAGACCACATGAACAGTGTGAGGGAAATGTGATAGAACAGCAGCATAAAGATCATCCCAATGCCGTTCTCCGAGTTGCCTGCCGAAAGAGAAATGCTCAATTACTCAGAGTTACGAGAAAAGATGAATGCGTTCCTACGGATGCACAGCTCCACCACATAGGCGTAGTAGGACCAGGCTATCACCGCGGTGATGAACAGCACCGGGATCCACTTGAAGACCGCCATGCAGAAGCCGCAGGGTGTCTTCCTCCGTCGGTGGTCGTCGTTGCCCATGCTATTTATCTGGTCCAGCAAGTCGACGAGGACTGCACGGTCTCTGGGTGTGGGTGTGACCTCCGGCACCTGGAGCGGACTGGTGCTGGGCACGATGGGTGACGCTGCTATTGTGGCTGCACCTCCTCCCCCTCTTCTACCAGCAGTGTTGAAACACGATCCGTAAGGGATTTCTTTATCTGCAAGTGATTCACTGGCTCAGCTGGCGAGACTGCCGGGCACTTTTCGCTGTCGCTCTCCGCTGGCTTCTTCCCCTCGTTGGGCGAGCAACAACAAGAACAACAACAAATTAGCGCTGGGCCATTTTTGTCATTATTTTAGTAATTTTTTTTGTATTTTTGTATTTCTAATTTCTTCTGCTTCTTCTCAACTGTCACACTCAGTGTGGCCAGATGAAAATTTTGCTTTCTCCCTAAAAAATCTCAAAGAGTCGATAGTTCCCCCTAAAAAATCCAGTCTTCCCCCTACACTTAAAAAAAATTTAAAATTTATAAATAATTAGGATATATATTATATATCAAGTTTATATTAATTAAATATAATATAATTAGTATTAATCAAAATTAATTAACTCACTCAGTCGAATTCATGGTTGTTTTTTTTCTCAGACTGCCAAAGGCCACTGGTTTTAACCAATTAATTTAATCACTTTATAAGTTTATTTAAATTATAGTTTGTTCGCGCCAAGTGGAATTACAGCAATAAAGGAAACAACAACTATCGTTGGACTATCACGAAAGAAACATCGATGTCATCGAATCCGTTTTAAAAGAATCGATGTATCGTCATACACGTAAGCAAACCGATATCGATATTTTGACTTATTTTTAAAGAAAAGGTTGATAACTTGGAAAAAGGAGGGAAACTTTGATCTGAGTTGTACTGCTCGCTGGCCACACTGCTCTTTCTCTCTCTCTCTCTATGAGCTTCTGAGAGCCGGGCAGCAGTGTTGGCAAATTCGCTTATAAAATAAGTATACATACATTACGTATACGTAAAAAGAGTATAAAAATCAGGAGGAAGCTGTAAACATCGATGAAATTATATCCATATTTTGAATAATAATATAACAATAATAAAATAAAACCGAACAATTTTGAAAAACTAGAGTTTTTAATGGACTTTTACAAAAAATATGTGGCTATTTTATATCGTTCAAAAACCGTCAAAAACAGATTTTTTCAAGCTAAAGTTGGCAACACTGGGGAGAGAGCGTTCGGCAAGTCGCTCTCTCAGCTTCGGCTCGGTGAAAACCTATAAATACAAGTGCGAGCCACAAATTTCGAAATCGAAAAAAAAAGTCGGGCAGCACAGACGACGGAATCGGAATATAGTGGCTCTATATTTTCGATTTTTCACCGTTCACACTTGTTTACGTTTGCCATTAAAAATTTCAAAAAAATTAAATTAAATTAATTAATTAAGTAATTAAATTGGATACGTGTGCCGTTGTGCGTCGGATCGGCGGATTATGTGCGTTCTCTGAGCGATTCTACACTAAAAATGTAATTGCAGCGAAAGAAAAACCGAAAAAAGCGTGCTCGCCAATTAACTCCAGCCCGCCCCCGCCCCCATCACTCCCCAAACGATTGTGCAAGTGTATGTAAAAATGTGAGAGAGCAAGCAAGCAAAAAACAACAAAAAAGCTTCACTACGTGCGCGTAATAAAAAAAAAACGAGGCCGAAATGCACGAGGAAGCGGTGGGCGGCGGCGGCGGTAGCGGGTGGTTGGTGGGGGCAGGTGTAGGTGGAGGTGCCACCCCCCACTGCCCCGAAAATACCATATACACATACATACGAAAATCTACCTATCTGCTGGAGGCCGTGTGGTTGTTGCTGTTACTTGTGGCTGTTGCTGTTGTTGTTGGCCAGGTTTATTTTTTTTCGGTGGGGGACAATCAATAAACACGAGAGCTGCGTGCGAAAAGTGAGCGGTGCACAGAGACAGAGAGAGAGAGAGCGGGATCTCGAAAGAGAGGATTAATAACTTGTGCGCATATGATTCAAATGCCGGTTTTGACGCAGCCTTTTCGAGCCAAACACTCATTAAACAAGTGCTCCGATCACTCTGGCTTAATCACTTTCCCTAATCAGTGGCGTTTACCTAATTAGCACGATCGAATCTCAATTGAAATCAAGTGTAATTAACACCTGCACCTGGTTGCAGCTGCAATTGTGCGTGCGTGTGTAGGTGTGCTTGAGTTATCGACATCTAACGATATCGAATGGCCAATTGGAAATTGGGTCAGGGGCGACGAGATGCCAATCAGAATTCGCATTTGTTATTGCAAAAAAAGCGAAAACCGAGCCCAAAACAATTTCTGTTGCAGGGTAGGAGTTACCACAAAAGCAACAACTACATAAATGAATTGCGCTGGCTGAAAAATGAAAATATACAAATAGCCAGCGAGATGTTTATTTAAGCAAAAAATTATTTCGTGCACGAACTCACACACAGACGGAGGCGGACAATTAATTAAACAATTATATTGGGGTGAAATTTAGGGTTTAAACAAACCCGAAACAGATAGAGAAACATGCATAAATCATTGATAAACATGCGCTGTGCACAATTCCAATTAGCTTAATTACTGAGTTGCCAACTTTGCTTCTTCCTTTTTTCCTCCGCTTTTCTTATTGGAGTGTGTATACGTAGTATAAGAGTTGGCGAAAAATAAGATTAATGTGTAGTTAGGTTTTGAATTAAAAGGATTTCATTCTTAATTCTTCTTTAATAATATAGCAAGCAAAGCATTCGAAAAAAATCATGAAAATCCCAGTAAATACACTTTTTTCAATCAAAATTTAATAAAGGCTCTCTGCTTTCAAAACATCAAAGTCAAATGCTGAAAGCACACACATACAGCTTCCACAAGGGCAACAGCCTCCCACAAGCCACCCACCAAAGAATGAAGAATTAAAAGCAAAAGAAAACAACACATCAGCGAAAGTAACAAATTAAATTTGGTTTTTAGCCATAACAAAAGCAAACAAGAAGTGGAGAAAGGAATTAGCTAAGAGCAGCGGAGAGACGAAGGAGGCCAAAGAGGAGCAGGTGAAACCAGGTGGACGCAGGAGATTCACCCGCCTAGAAAGCATCATCATTATCATCATCATCGTCAGCAGGTGACAGCGATACAAAAAAAGTCAGGTGAGTTCCCAACTGCCGTTTCTCAGCGTCCACTTCCATTTCGATTTCGATTTCGATTTCCACCTTGATTTCGAGTCTTTTTCGTTTTCTGTTCCCGTTTCTGTTTGTTTCCCCGTGCGATTAAATATTTCTCGCGCTTATCAATTGCTCAAGGGTTCGCAATTCGCATTGCTTGATAAACACAAACGCCGCGAAAGAACACAACTAAAAAGCAAACACAAATTGAATAAGCCACCAGCGACAGTTGACTGCCTAAGCAGGTGAGACAAAGGCAGAGAGTGAGCGGGGGGCAGGTGAGGGACCAGGTGGAGTGTGCTGCTGATAGGGCCACCGCTATGGAATCCGAATAGATATTCATAAATAGACCCCACAGACGAGAGCCATTGATAGCTCAAAGTACGTTCTTGTGCAATAAGCCAAGTCACTGGAAAAATAACAAGAAGCCAGAGACAGAGAATAAAGGAAAATCAGGCTAAGAGCAATAGTTAATCGATTATTCGGATGCTTTACTCGAATTTTAATTTATTTTCTAAGGAGCTTGGAGATTATAAAAAAAAATTACATTTTAGAGTTCCACTTGTGTGAGTAAGAAATAAAACCAAGTACTAGACATTTGAAATAAAAATATTTAACGCCAAAAAAGGCTAGATCTAACCCAAAAATTATAAATTGGGCAACACTGGTTAGCTGTGTATACTGTGCGTGTGCTGGCAGAGGCTGGGCATTCAAATCTGGCGACTCGCGAGTTTAGGTTGTGGGCACCACTGATCCTGTTTGTGTTCCGATTTAATATCACAATATAAAGACACTTTCAATTGAAATGTGAAACTCCTAGGGATTCGGGTTTTAAAGATTTTACACATCACACAGATAGCTGTAAAACCTGCAAGTAAATATCTTTTTTTTGTTATAATAAAAGTCTCCCTCAATCTATCAGAGAATTCATTGCATTTTTATTTTTCAAAGGCACTTAAATCCTACCTAAATAAAATCGTAATTCCTTAGTTACAGCTAAGGTTACATTTTATTTAAACATTTCAATATGTATTTCATCCGCTCCTTCGCCATAATCCAACTACTTGTCTTCTTTGGCAAAATCCTCTTTTCTCTTTTGGCAAACAAAATCCAGATAACGAATTCTCCTTCTCCCTTCCCGATAAGAGAGAGGCTGTGTATTTGTAATTAATTCCATTTTGTATACTTGGCATTTTCGCAAAACGAACGGAGAGAGAGAAGCCAGATCCAGAGCCTGGCAATACAGTTGGACAACTGGCGAAAGACAACCAGAGCCGCCATCCATCAACAGCAAAACACACAATTTCCAAGCCAAATTCAATTCCAAGTTAAGAGGGCGACTTCAATGCGTATTCGATTCAATAGCTCGAGGCCACGCCCCGCCCACGCCACTCGACCTCGTCCACAGCCCACCGCCCCCCGCCCAATGGCCCATCGGGCTCCATTCCTTCCATAAAACTCGGCCCAGTCCAGCTCCCTTTTCACATTGTCGTAGGGCGACAGCAGATTCCTGTCATGTCCTCACGTTTCCTGGACCCGTGGAGCTTATGGCCCGGCTTAGTTTCAGCTGGGATTCCTCGTTTATTGATTGATTTTCCCCGCATAATGGGCCCTGTTCAGTAGGTAAAAGCGCCGGGAATAAAAAGTCATCAATAATATTTGCTCGGCCGCTAGGGGGAAGTGTGCTCTAAAAATACAAACAAATTTTTAGTGGCCCCCTCTGACCCTTCGAAAGAAAAATCAGAGAAAAAAAGAGAAAAACTAATGAAAAAGTTGAAACTTTTTCGGTTGGAGGCGACGGCTACGGCTGCTTTAAGGCATTTTTATTGACAAGCGCCCTTTCATGTTGGCCCTGTTGTTCCTCCCATTTTTTGGTTGCTTTCATTTTTGGTATCCTGAACCTGGAATTGACAAGGGTGAACACAGCGGCACGTGAAAAACTCATCATAAAAGCGAAGGGACAAAGGCACGGAATAACGCTTCTTTATTGTCCTCGTTTTTTGTTTTTATTTGTATTTTATTTTTCTTCTGTTTTGTATTTTATTCCCTGCGATACACATCTTTTATTTCGCTCGCTCCTTTATGCCAAAACAATTGGCTGGGAAAATTGTTTTTCAATTCTGATTCGCAATTAATTTTGCAGTCCGAAAATAGAACGCATCGCATAAACAACGGGGCTGGAAACACGGCGTATGCGCAATATTCGCTGCGTATACGTATTCGGTTTCGGCTTTCCCACCTGGCCAAGAGCGAGAAACAAACATGGAAATCAACTTTTTAGAACTTGTGACCGAAATTCACTTGGCATTATTAATTAAGTTGAAAGTTTAATTCAACAGATAATGCCAGCGGCAACTGACGTCAACAGAAAACTTGCACGACGGACGGACGAACGAACGGACGGATGTTGATAAATTATGTGTAAATACGAAATTACCATTCTGCAAACTGCAAAAACTGGGTCTAAAGTGAGTCACACTTGAGTCGACGACGAAAAGTTATGGCGCAGCGCATAATTTGCGTCTTCTTCAAAAAGTGGCCAGCAAATTTTCGGGCGGCTGCTTGAATAAATAATAAATAATCATAATTTTTGCCCCACACACTCGCACTCCGCTGCTCCGCTTCGCTCCACTTCCCCTCTCAATCAAAGCGAAAAGCAAAAGGCGAAATGAAAAGAAATATTCACACAGCGAAAATTTAATTGTTTGGCCAAAAGGAAAGGCAAAGAAGAAGCGAACTCAACGAAAACGGCCAATAAAAGCCACGACCTTCGTCCGAGAAAGAGCGAACGAAAATCAAAAAAATAAAACCCACCCAACGCCGCCCTCTCTGTTCTTTATACATAAAGTAGTATGTGCCCAAGGGGGGGAAGATACAGATTTCTATTCAGATTTAGCGGGGGCACAGCTCTTCAATAATTCGCTTTTTTTTTTACGTCGGAGACGCAATTTTCGTTCCAGCAATTAGAGTGAGAAAATCGATACGAGACAGCCGCAGAAATTAGACACATTATTAGCACATAATTTTCGTGGTTTCCTTTTTTATTCGGAAAATTAATGGACTCTCTGATTGCTTTCTTTTTACATTCTGTTACATTTTCACGTTCATTACAGTTGAAATTTACGGCTTTTACAACGACTTTGTATTTATTTAAATTTAAATGAGATTCTGAGTTGAGTTTTTGTACGTTTGATATTTATTTTTAGCTTAAATTTTATATTTCTTTGGATTTTGTTAGATTTATTGAATTTTTTATATATTTTTTTCTGTCTATTGCACATTTTTAAAAACTTAAATTCTACCCAAGTTTGTTAACTTCTGGATTTTAAAATCCTGCAATCCCAAACAAACAAAATTTATTTGTCAACTTCTGGCGCTCTTGTGTGCCAATTGGGATTTACTTGTCGTGTTTACAGGAAGCTTTTCCGTATTCCAGCTTCATTTTCTTAGCTCATTTGATTACACAAACTTGGCGAAGTTTTCCTCCAGTTTTCTCCAGTTTCCTCCAGCCTTCTCAGCTTTCTTTTTGTTGCCGGCTAAGACCTTTTCGAACTAATTAGGAGGGCAACCGCATCGCATTTGGCTTTGATGGGTTGGCGGGACAAAGTTTCCATTGGCTTTTCCTTCGCCTGATGCCTGGCGTTTGTCCCCCTGGAAACTTATCTTGATTAAGTTTTATTTTTCTGCCATATATATGTATGTATGTAGTATATATGCGGCGTATATATTGAATAAGCGATAAAGTTGCAGGGCGTAGAGATAAGCTGCTGCGGCGCACGTGAGGGAAAAACTATTATTAGTTGACGGAGTTCAAAATAGATTAAGTATGCGCCCTGTCAGCCAATTAACTTGCGATCTGCCAGCGGTCTTGCTCCGATTTCCGACTCGAGCGAGGTTTCGATTTCGCTTTTCCCAGGTTGTCAATAAGCCAGAAGAGATGTCGCCCGATGACAGGTCCCCTTAAAAATGTGTCATCGTCGGAGAGTGAGCAATGTTCGGCCGCATTTTCATTTTCATTTTAATTTTCGTGTCGTTTGTGCCCGCTGCGGTTTATTAGTCGTAAATTTGGACTTGATACATTTCTCCTTGGCTTTCTGCTTTTGTGCTTTCTGTGCGAAACTCATAAATTTCATTGTCTGTGTGGATTTTAATATGCACGGCATTTGTCTGCAGCTCAGCAGAAAACCGAAGAAAATGCCGCCCACGCATAGGACCCCCACAAATATATAGCTTTGTTCTCCATATGTCTGGGGAATGGGCCTCGTCTGAGGCGGTGGACTGACCCACTGATTTTTTTGTCTCGAGTCCGTCTCAATCTCAAATCCCCGTCTGATAACTGGTAGCCTTATCTGCCGACCAACTGACGCAGTTTGCCACGGACTTACTGATATCTAAAGTCTTGGCTTATCACTATATAGCGTATATCTCGCGTATATAGTATAAGTATAGGTATGTGCATGCATAATAAGTTTGATTTGGTGACGCTTCTGTTGGCTTGTTTTTTATTTCTGAAATAATTCAGCACTCGAAGTCAGCCGCACGAAAAGGAATATAAAAATTAATTTCTTAGCTTATCTGCTTACAATTATAAATGAGTGGGGCAAGGTTTAATCTAAATATATGGATATTTATGCATATTTATAAGGCAACACAATTAACTAAAAATATTTTTTATAACAAAAAGTAAGTAAGTTTAAAGCCGTTTGTCAAATGAAATATATTTTCCTTCTAATAATGATACACTCTTTCTTTGTATATCCAATTTCTGGGCTTATCATTCGAGTATATCTTCTATATACTCTATTTATTTTCCCCAGTTGGAGTGAGTTCGATTTGATGACGCTTTTTGGCTGATGACACCTGCGGTTTTGAGTCTGAACTAATTAGAAAAACTTTTCTAGTACGCCGCCTGGTAACTTTTAACTTTTGTTGATTGCAAAACTTTGCTTTTTATAGTGGCCAGGTGGAGAGGATGAGAGTGGACTGAGGCTGAGTCCCCGGACTGACACTGGGAATGAGTGCAAATGATTGACTGACTGATGGGGCTGAGCGGCATTATCTATCCGGCTATCCGGCTGCTGCTTGCCACTCTATTTCACTTTCTAGCTACGCCCACTCACTCACGCACTTTGTGGCTACAAAACTTTGACTTTAATCGATTTAACAATTTCCCTCTTAACCCCTGCGCATATCTCCCCCGCCAGCCTTCTTAACCCGCCCCCAAGGCCGGTGCCGACCGAGCTTGTTGTGTTGCCCACAGGCAAACATCAAAAGTCAAGCAGCTGCGTGACGTCAATTGGAGCCACGAACCGAAGGCCGCTACAGCCGGAGTGGGGAGTGGGTGGCTTTGTTTGCCCCTGTCTTATGGAGAGTGTGGTCATCCCACACATCCCATCCCGCCGCCCATCAGCGGTGGCCACCAAAACGGGAGCAACTCACTACGAGTATTAGCCCACGTACGCGGTGTCTAATCTATTTAGAGTCCAACGAGTTGCTCTCCAGTTACAATTATACAATTACATGTGGATGGATAATTGTTTTAAATTCGATTGTTCGCCCGAGCGAAGTGTAGTTATATTTTGCTCAAGCATGTGAGGGGCAAAAGTAAACAAAAGTCAACGATAACGAGACATGTTGACTAACTTTGAGCCCTGTAAGTGATTCATTCAGTCATGACTTTATAATAATAAATGAAAAGCGACGCAATTTTCCATTGCTAAGCAACGAGTTTCCATTGAAACGGACTAAGAGTACAGTCGCAGGAGAGATTTAAGTGCAGCTAATTAATGGAACTCTGGGAAGTATGGAAGGTTTTTTTTATCAACGAATATTAACGAAAACTTTGAAAGACTAATAAAAACTTTAAATATTTTTAAAATTTTAATTTCACTTGCCACTTGCTAATTAACTGGCAAAGAAGGACTTGGGCTTGATTAAAATGTTCATAGCTTTATAGTATCCTCCTCCTCGAAAATGTTCAAAGAATCCCTTCCTGCCTTTCTTCCCTCCCTTAAGGTATTTATGAAATACTTGTGTGACCTTTTCTCTGGAATTTCCTTTGAATAACTGCCCACACATGGCAGACTTTGGGGGCAACCTAATTGATAATTTAGGGGCTTTCTGTCTAGCCCCAAACCCCGAGTAGCCCCGAGTTTGTTAGGCAAATTAAGGGCCAAGAGTGCCCGAAATAATTGCGTTCCATCTGGCATCTGGCAACTGGCTTTCCAAGAGAAGAAAATCGAGTTGCAGTGCCCCGAAGCATTGCAGGCTATTTAATAATGAAATATTTATACAGCTGAGATGCGAAATCTGTTTTAATATTTAAGCCTGGGCACATGTGAAAATCGGTTAGTCCAAAAATGATGTTGACATTATCGTTGGCCAAAGCGTATTGTTTTCTTTGCTTTCGGGATTCGTAGAGTCGCCTCTTCTTTTGTTTGTTGTTTTTAAGATTATTTACTTTTTGTCCGCTGACATGTTCTGGCTATCTCTCGTTTTGTATTTGGTCTCCCATTTTTTGCGTTTGGTCCTTTTTGGCGCAAAAGGTTTGCGAACTCTGACTGACTCATTGTCAAGCGGCTTAAAATGTTTCTACATGCGAAACATGTTTAAAGCGTGCTGAAACCCA
>VNJO01000893.1:0-24420 GCA_008042535.1 Drosophila tani | reverse complement strand
AGTAATTAACGACTTTTTAATTAAAAAAAGAATTAATTAGGACTACTCAAAGTAGCGCCGCAGACGAAAATTTTGTTTGAAAAAAGAAATCGCGCGCGCGATTTAATATTAAAAAGTCGTTAATTACTACGTATTTTACGTTGTCAACTTTTCGTTTTATTTATATTTCACGCATAAATGTATTCAAAGTGTGCAAAGTGTCGACATACTCGTATATAGTATTAAGTTAATACTATTAACGCTAAGCACAATTTGACAAACATTTTAAGCTTCATAGACCACTGTACCGACCGGGAATTAGGCAAAACTTTAAAGATTTATTGTGACTAAACTAAGAGCGTCCCCAACATAATTTTTATACCCAAATGTAAGTTGAAGCACCCCCTATCTATGGTTTTTTTATTTTAATTTTTTGGAAGGGGCCCGTATAATAGAAAATTACCGATTCTGCTTTTTAAAGAGACTGAAACTCACTTTTCATCGCTCACAAATCGCCAGAGATTCATCTGAAGGTAGTGGGCATCCACCTGGATCTGCTGCAAGCCATACTTGCTGAAGGTTCTCAGCCTCACGCACTCCAGCAGGGTCTTTAAGCATAAACTTCAAGTTTAATCACAAAAATACACACAAAAACCTTACCTTAAGGCCTATTTTAATAATCCCCATGACTATAGAGGCCTTGGTAAACTCCACCGAGGTAAAGATCTCCACTCTCTCGGAAAACAAGCGGTGTATGTTGGACACATAGCTGGACTCGAGCTGCGAGGGCGTGTAGTTGGACCAATTGGAGCGATACTGCGGCTTGGAGGTGGAGGCAAAGTTGCTAAAGTACGTCTTGCGGCTGGAATCGCTGCTGGCTGTGGTGCGGAAACCCGAGGCTGTAGTTCCAGTGGCCTCGTACAGGCTGGCCACCACGGTCTCAATGCTGCCCAGCTCCTCCACCACGCGCTTCATCACGGCCCGCACGGATCGGGGCTCCAGGCAGTTCAACCAGTCCCTGGTCTCCACGCTCTTGCGCAGCATTTGGGAGATGTTGGTGCCCTGCAGGCGGACATAGGCATCGAGGAGAGCCTGAGCGGTCTCCCGCATCTCCGCACAGATCTCCGTTTCGTGGGTGAGGGTGGCGCTGTTCTCCGAGTCGATTTCGTACAGGTCATCCACGAGGGCAATCTGTCAAGGGGGATTTTCTAAGGGATTTCCTTCTTAAGTATTAAGCTAAGCTTACCAGTATGTGGACACCCTGCTGCTCCAACTCCAGACACGTCTTGGACAGCACTAGGAGTAGGTTGGGGGGACTGGAGCTTGAGGCATCCCCAAAGCCGCACATCACCTTGGCAATATGCCGGAGGAAGCCAATGAGCAGATTCTCGCGTATTCCCTCCACGCACAACGCTCCCTTGTGCTCGGCCTTGATGTTAAAGGACCAATCGGTGCGCAGGAAGATTAGCAGATCCTGCAGCACGCCCTTGATCTTCTCCACCATGGCCACATACAGATTGCTGATCAGGTCGCTGAGGTTAAGCCCAGTAGCGGCATCACTCTTGGCCGAAACCAGGGAGAGACGCACCGCACTCAGACTATCAGCAAAGTGATCCTTGAGGTTCTTGGCGTGGGCATCGCACAGCTGATGGGCGGCGCCTATAATAATAGACACCGTGTTGCGTTGGACCTCCAGGCCGCGGCAGATGTTCCGCATGGCCTGCAGGCGACGATGGAGGCGATCCAGAGCGCGCAGCATCACCTGAGTGTCGCCATAGCCAATGTCGGACTCCACGCGGTCCTGGACGAGGGTCAGATACTTGTCGATGTTGGCGTTGAGGAAGATGTTGAGCTCTTGGAGAGCATTCTCCTGGAAGTCGTCGCTATTGAGGGAAAATTAAATAAAAGAAAGCTCTCTGGAAGTAGAACCTGAACCCACCGCTCCTGCTCGTAGTGCTTGGCCACAAACATGTCAAAATAAGAGGTCACCACCAGGGCCAGATCGTTGAGGAAACCATCGATGCCCATGTCCACAAACTCCAGCATATCCCGCTCCGTCTGGTCCTGCAGCATCACAATCTGCTCGTGCAGTCGCTTGCCCGCACAGGTGAGCATCTCGCTGGCCAAATCCGAGGTCTTCTCGTCCAGCTGCAAGAGCAGTTCCCCAATCTCCGTCAAGGACTGAGCGGTATTCCCCGCCCTCTGGAAATCCTTCCTCAGCCGCTCCTTCAAATCCGCCATGATGGCATCGCAATCCCTCTGAATCCCATCGAACGAGGGCTGACGCCCATATTGGGCAAACACCTTCTGGGCGTGCAGGTAATCCTGCACAGCCTGGGCGTAGTTCTGCTCCTCAATCAACGACTTGAGCTTGGCGGGCAGCGTGGACAGGAACTGGAGGCGCTTCAGCAGCGAATGCTTCTCGGAGAGGCGGCACAGCTGGGAGCGCGTGCCCTGCAGGGTGCCCGTGATCTGCTCGCTGAACGTGGTAATGGACTGCATCTTGGTCATCAGCAGATTCACATCCGTTTCCATCTGCTTGAAGTCGTCCTTCATGCGGCGTATGGTGTCCGTGGCGGAGATGAATTTGTTGTAGTTCTCATAAACTAAAGTTTGCATGTCCGAGTGCAGGGTCTGCGTGTCCTTGACCACCGCCGCCTCCGTGTCCATGATTTGCCGCAGGGAGCAGTCCTGGAATCGGGAAAATTAACCAAAACATAAGGTCTCTTATGGGGCGTTGTTATACCCACCTTTAGCAGCCTCTCCAGGTACTTTTCCGCATCGAAGGTGGAGCTGTCCATGTCGAAGGGATGTTGGGCATTGGTCTCAGCCATTTTTCAGACCTTAATCCTTAAGACTAGTTTAATAAATTAAAGATAACACAAATTTGTTTTTGTTTGTTTCGTGCAGTATGCCCGTAAGATTTTCCGATAATAATGCCGAAAATTGCAAGGTCACACTTAAAAGGCTAGAAAATAGCTGAAAATAGCTAAAAACTGTTTATATTGCAATGAATTTATTCACACAGATTTTCAATATATAAACGCAAGACCTAAACTCTAACATGGGTTAAATAGAACACAAATGCAATTTTTTGAACAATGCACAATGAATTAACAGTGGGAGTTAATAAGCATGCGATCGGCAGGCCAATAAAATAATTTACAATATTGCATTTGGCTAATATCAGGAAATCTGTAAAGGTGCCCAATATATTTGCGGTCGCAAATATGCACCTTCCTTCTGGGGATATGATGTGAGTGAGCGGCGGCTTCGCTTGGCTTACTTGGCTAATAACACAATGACATTGACTTATCGATGTCCTTCCTGCCACCCTGGATTAATTACACCGCTAGAAGACACCCTGACCCTGGCCCCGGGTCACCAGCGTTCACTCCGCCGATGCGGCTCCGAACGTGCATAGGTAAGGCTCTTAAAGAGGGAGCTCGCCTCCAGCTGCTGATGCTGCTGCTGCTTCGGAACTGGTTGGCCCCTGTTCACAATGTCCTTCCATATCATGGTCAGCAGAATAAAGAACGCACCCACAATCTTGTTCAGAAACTCGAGCACCTTGAACACGATCGGGGTGGCGGTGTGGGTGAAGCGACTCAGCTCGAACAGGAAGCGCACCGCAAAAACACCCAGGAATCGCAACGCCATCGCCGCTCCGCCGAGGGCAGAGAAGATGAGCAGGCCCAGAAACCGAATGGTGCCCATTATGTTCCTCTTGTTCACATCGTTGGCCATAAAGTCGTAGACAGTCTGCTTCACACCGTCGCCCCACTGCTGCAGCACGGCCAGGAAGTCGTTTAGGCCAAGCTGAAGCTGATCAGCGACCTCATCGGAGGTCGCAGAGGATCCCTCGCCCCCCGCTGTGATTGCTTTGGTGTTGCTATTGCTGCTTCGGTTGAGGGAATGGGATCGTCGTTGGGGGGTGGCCAGTGGCTCTGGCTCCACAGCACGCACCATCTTTAGCTTCAGCTGGACTTCCTGGTCCCGGAAGCGTACTGATTTAATGCTGAACCAGTACTCGCCGAAGGCTAGATCGCTCAGCTCCGTCCAGATGCAGGTCTCCAGCTGGCCCGGGTGCGATGTGTGCTTATAGTTGCCATAGCTTCCGCTGGTTATGCCCACCCACATGTTGGGCACGAAGCGCTGGTAGAACATCCGCAGTTGGCCTGCGCTGTTGTGCAGCAGCTTCTCCAGCTCACGCTCGCTGCGCTGCAACACCACCACGTCTCGGTAGCCGCCTATTTGCTCCACAAGGCACCGCTCTATATAGTGGCCACGGAAGAGGCGCGACTTGTACAGCTGCTTGGTGAGCGACTGCATCGCCAGCTCCTCGGGCGGCATGGGGCGTGCCTGCGCCATAGGTACGATCATCTCGCTGGTGTCCATTGGAAGCTGCTCGACAAAAACTCCATTATTTGGGGCCAAGACAGATGTGTGGCCTGCAGTGACCTTACCAATTGATAGTACTTGGACTTTGCTGCAACCACTTTCGCCGCTTAGTCAGCACACACACCACCACCGAGTTTTGTTATTGTTTGGAAATCCAAAATTTCACCATCCAAGGCAGGCCGACAGATCAGGTCGAGTTTATGTTTTTTTACTTTTTTTAGCACCTTGCATATTAACACACGGCTGTGCTTAGATTTAAGGTCCTGAATTCACAAAAATAAAACAACAACCAGGTGTAGACATAAAAGTTGGGCAAGCAGCAGCTGTCTCGATTGGCTATTTTTGACTATTTTTAGCCTTTTTATAGCTAGTTCTAGCTATTTTCAAGCTATTTTTGGGGGTGTTTATGGCGACAAAAAGCTAGAAATAGCTAGAATCTGCTTAGCTATTTTTAGCTATTTTTTAGCTATTTTCCCCCATAAAAGTTAGCTAGAAATAGCTGGATTTATGGACGTTTTGGCGTTTTTTTCCGATTGTTCAATATTTCGATTATCGTTATCGCTATCGGGCGCGTATTTGTATTTTTTGAACGCGACAAAGTGCTTTAATCGTATTTTAAATATAAAACCAGAAACAAAGGTTAATGTGAATGGTGTGATTCGCTTATAAACAAATAAAAGTTCATTTGGAATCAAGTCTAAGCCAGAAATACCCGAATTTAATATAAAATAATTCAATTTAATACGATAAATATAGGTATTTGGTAAGTAATACCTATAAATATATAATATATATAAGAACCCAGTTTAATGGTAGTCTTTATTTTATTAGTATTAGTTAATTAATTTTATTAGTTTTATATTTATTGTTTACAATGTAAATTTATATATTATATGTTTATTTATTTATTTATATATGTTTCACTTTAATCTTGCATTTCTATTTATTGCTATTTATATATTTAATGGTTTTAATCTTAGTTTAAATTCAAACTTGACTTTCTTATCTCCTTTCAATGCAATAATAAGTCCGATTAGAGCTCTCTCTTGTGAACAAAGCTTTGTTTACGGGAAGATCCCACTGGAAACGTTTGTACTGATAAGAAAAGTTTACTGGTTGCTCAATTTCCCTAGAATTCTGTTCAAAATCATTTTCAAAGGGTTTCTCGAGGCGTACACATCATGAAGATCTTTTTCCTTCTCTTAGTTTTACTCCTAACACTATGGAACGGCTTTGTGTCAGGTGGTGGGTACCAAGTACACTTTTACCTAATAAGCATGTGTAATTAGTTAATCATTTTGCAGATTGCCTGACGGATCCCGTGACAATGCTCTGCATTCTGGACCCAAATCAGGGCAAATAAGTGTGTGTACATCCCTCCGCCCCAATAAGGTACGAGTGGAGCACGATGTGGGCTTCTGTATTCTAAGTAATTCGGCAGCAGCAGGTCTCCCCAGTCTGAGTTACGTGTGGCAAATCGCATTAAACATTCCACGCCCCCCGCCCCCAAAGGAGGCGACCCACGCACACTTGCAGACATCTTTTTTATTGGGGATTTGATACCCTGGAAGGGGGGGGGTGTTATGATTCTGGAATAGAAGCTAAGTTAAAATAAAAATTAAATGAGTCCAAATTTATTTTTAAATTAAAAATGGATTGAACAAAAAAACTAATTAAATTGTTATTTTATTAAATAGAGAAATACTAGAAAATGTCTGTGTAAATAATTTGATCCATATTTTGGGCACTTTTTCATATAATTTAAAGTTTATTTACATTTTTTGAAGGCTTTTTGTCAGAAACTGAATTTTTCTCTAACTCAAAATTTAATTTTTAGATGAAAAGCCTTTGAAATCTAAAGAAAAATTATTAGGGGACCTTTAATTTATAAATATTAGCAATTTATAAACACTATAATTTATTATTGGACTGTCTTTTTTGTAGAAAATACCTAATTTCAAGGGTATCTCAAGCTTCGCCACCCCCAACTAGGCCTATTTCTCCCGTTTTTTTCTTATTACAATTCTTATATACGTTTTTTTCGGGGGGAGTTTCGTCTGCCTGCTGGCGACCGTGTCAAGTTGAATGAACATGGACAAGTTTCTGCCACTTTCGGAGGGGCGAAAGTTCTCTCTGTGCCGTATCTCGCATCTGAGTCTCGTTTTTCGGCTGCTGCTGTTGCCTCGGACTCTGTTGTCCTCTACCCCCGACCCCTGCTGGTCGCACTCTGCCTCCATTTGTGGCGGCTCATTTCAAATACATTAACATTTTGACCTTTAGGAGAAAAAAAGTAAGAAAAAAGTTCGAGCTGTTGCCGGGCCCGAATTTAATTTCGAGTTGTGTGCAGATTGTGCAAATCACACGCTCTCTCGTTTCTCCTCACACGTTTTCCAGTGAGACAAAAAGTTAACAATAATGTTATTGTTATTTAAATATTTTAGGGAGATTTCTTACATATTTTATAGATTTTGGAAACATAATTTAGGTACCTAGTGTTTGTCAAAGAAATTATTCATATTCAGAAATTTTAAAATCGCTTAAAATGATGCCTAAAAGAATGCTACTAGAAAGGGGAAATCTAATTTAGTGGTGAAAATTAATGACTGCATACTTTTAGACATCTGTTTAAGTGATTGTCACTATTTTTATTAGGGTTATAAAGTGGATAAGTTTAGTAAATAAATTATGTTGTCTACTTTTAGACTCCAAAGTAGGCGGAAATGCTTTTAGAAACTATTAAGAATTTACAAATTTATTAAAAGTTTAAATTTCTGAAGTAATCTTGAGTTTTCCAATTTTGGATGACATTTATTCTCAGTGCACAAATGGCATTGCATACCTGCAGGCACAGGATACTCAGGTAATCCAAACACACAGGGACAGCCCACACACACTCTCGGCTGTAGCGTGAACTTTGCTTTCATCAAACTGAAAATTGAATTTACGTAAGCCGGGCGAAAGTCGCACAAAAAATAGGTGAACAAAAAATACGCCCGAGAAGGAAGAAAACGTCGAACGTGTCAAGGTCAAGTTGCCATTGTCCCAGCCAGCCCCTCTGAGCAACAGGAAAAGCGGGGTTGTGGGCGGGGAAAGGTGACCCGTTCCACACACTTCTTGGCTCCTCATGTGTTTTGTGCAGTTTGAAGTGCGCCAAGTCGTTAAATTAATTTCAGTGCACTCAAAAGACAGGAGCAGCGGAAACTGGAGCACAGCGCTGGCGCTCATTTTAAACGGATTATGTGCACGGCATTGGAGGAGGGGGTGCAGTGGCTTAAGGGGGGTGGTTGGGTGGTTGGGTAGTGGTGGGCTGGCAGAGATTACTGCCAAGTGGCCAAGTGGCGCCCGGCTAAAGTGAGGCTGCGTGAGTGGACAGCAAATGAAAGGCAAACAAGTCGAGGAGCGCCATAACACACACAACTTTCAGCCAAAGTCAAAGAGCCAGTGGTTGTTGTTGCGGGGCTCAAAGGGGGGAGTGTGGGTCTCTGGGAAAACTCAACTGGCATGGCTGATTTCACTTCGAGCTTCAGCTGACACTTAAAACTCGGTCGGGCGTAAAAAAAATTAAACAAAATGGAAAAGCAAGAGAGTTTGGAGAAATGTGCTCCATTTAATGGTGCACAATTGGCACGAATAAAAGCGTACAAGCAATTTTCTATTTAATTGGATTCCATTTTCAATAACAAATATATAAATAGAGCACATTTAATTGTATTAAAGTTATATTTAGTTAAATGGAATTGAGTTTGGGATAGTAGAACGTAATTAGTTTAAAGTTTACTTAATTTGTGAGCCGGTTTCTGAATTATTTTTAACATTTTTAAAGCCAGGACTGAGACAAACTCCTTGCACACTTTTTGTAAATAATTAAATATTTTAGAGCCAACTACTAGCTTTGTAAATGTTGTGAATATTATAAAAAGCTGGCTTTTTGGTTTTCCATAAATTTGTAAGCTATGATCAATTGCAATATTCTGTATTATTCCGTATTTAGTGATTGTTAATAAAATATAAATATAAAAAAACCTTAAAAAAATCTGCTTTTTATGCATATATTCATTGTGTATATATTAAATATTTTAAAGCGCAGCTCAGATATGATGAAAAAGTAAAAAAAAAGAAATTAAATTTCGTATAAATGTGACCAACGGAATATAGTATTTAGAACTTGAATTAAACACAAACATTTACTTTAAAAATATACATATTAAATAGCTTAAGCTATAGCTTAAGTATTTTAATAAATTCAAAATAATTTGACAAGCCATTAAAGCGATACATTCTTAGTTATAAACCTTTATTAGAGTCACTCACTTAATCAATCAAATGGCACTTTAATTTCATGGACAAATTGTTTAATATAAAAATAAACATCCCATGTGAAGTGATTAAAAAAGAAACTACCAAAGTAATTATAAATGCTTTAATAAATGCCCATAAAAAATGAAGTTTTGTGCTTTCGAGTGTTAATTAAACATGCGGTTAAAAACGCACAAACAAATCGCCAGAGGCAAGTTTAAAAATAACATAAATTTGCGAGCCCTTTTCCAATGGGAATATACGTAACATAGGACTCCCTTCCAGCAAGTAAATCATAAAAGGGTAACAAACTTTTTTCGGCAGTGAAATTTATGGCTACATTGTTATTGTTTTACTTCTTTTTTCGCCAACTTTAAGCATGCCGCGATAAGGTTGTCAAGTGCCGACAGTTTTATCAGCTGCCAAAGCAAATGCAATTTAAATGCATTCGCAAAAATAAAAGGCGAAGGATATGTGGCCATAAACACGGCCACACGCACGGACGCCCATATACATATGAATTTCCCACGAAGGATTTGCCTTGGGCGGAGCCATAAATCTGCACGCAAAGTGCTTCCGGCCTGCCAGCCCAAAAATGGCTGATGATTCCACTTCGAGCTCCCACTTCCCACTTCCACCACATCCTCCCGCTCCTGGGGGCGCTTTAATAACGCCAAAGTGCCGGCCGCAGGTGTTTACCTGGGGAATGGGGGGAATAATGGAGGGCTGCGAGGCATCCCGGCATCCTGGGGATGCAGCTGCATCTGCATGGGCATATCCCTGGCTGGCCGAGCACTGTGTGGCACTTTGTGGATGCCTCCTGCATCCTTTGGCCGTGTCAACTGATAGGCAGCCCACAGCTTAATGCAGGCAGGCAGTCCTGCCAGTCCTTCGGCCTCTCCTGCCTTTTGGTAAATGATTGCTGTTAAATCGGCCTAGCATCCTTTACACGGGGGGAAAAGCAAAGGAAAATTGCATCAACAATAAAGCGATTTTCCATTAAAGTTGTTTAACTTTAGCCAACAGAAAGCTTTAAAGGATATTATCTCATATTATTGTTAATACAAATAATATTATTCCGATTTTTTATCTGTGTATTCCGCCGCCGCCCCCCCCTCTGCAGTTGTCAGTTGGCGTTGGCGTTGTCAATTTTTTATTGCCCTTTGGCAGCTGTGTTTGACTCAGGAAAATGGAGGACATCCTCCTACGTAGAATGCTGTGTATATTCCGCTTTCGGGGTTAGCGGGTCACGTGCCGCTCTCGAGGTGTGCTCCTCCGTCTCCTGCGACAAAATCAGCGTCGTGGCATCTTCGCCAGCAATTGAATTCAAATGAAGCCGGGGTTGCCGGGGTTGCAAAGAAAGGGCGGCGGGGGCGACGCCCCAGTAGAATAAATGCGATGCCATAAATCAAGCATAAAAATTGACATTAATTTTGCCCACGAGAGAGTGAGAGAAAAAACACCAAGCGAAAGAGACGCAAATACCCAAAAGCGAAAGAGAAGCCAGTATCTGCTTACGTGCGGGGCTTTTCCGAATTCAATTCGCTGGCGAAAAGCTCTGCGCATCGATCACGCTCGGAATATTCAAGTGACAATCGGGACGCGAGTGGAGCTCATCCTACCAAAAATTAAACTTCTAAAATTCCACCCAATTTCACCCGCTCTCCAGAAAAAGTTTCCCCATTTAATGCGATTTGTTTGGGGGGCATTAGTTTTGCGGTTTTTGCGCCTAAATTGTCCCGGCAATTTATGCAATTAAAGTTCAGCCTCGGCCATGTTTAACAACAAATGTGTGTGTGGTTTCGGCAAAAATAACTAACTAATCAAAACCGCAGGACAACACAACTGCTGGCCACAGTTGTTGGAAATTGCTGGAATTGAAATTGGTCAGTGAGACGAAATAAAAGCGTTTATGGTCTAATAATCAGCATTTTATGGCTAAATTTAGGCAAGGGTTTTATTTTTGGGGGTAGGCTCTATGGGGGTGGGATGATTCTAGGTACATTAAGTTATCGACTGTTGACAAAAATAAACCCTAAATAGACCGGAATCTGTCTGTGCTCCGCCCCCTCCGCCTGCCTCGCATTTTTATAGCACAATTTTCAGCGAATCGCTCTATATATTTGCCTAGCTGTATGTGAGTGCACTCCGCCGGAGTTTATTGCCATCTGGGGACTCGATCTGGTTTACACTTCGCTCTAGGACCAAGGACCCTCCACACACTCTCCGGCTTTGTGTTTTGTTTGCGCCGAATGAATGCCATTCTCGCACAAAATCAGCAAATGGCCAGTGTGTCCACTGAAAGAAACTCTTAGTGGCCAAAGGTCACAGAAAGCTTAGAGGGAGACATAAAGAGACAGAGAGAGGTGTGCCACAAAAAGAATGTTATCTTTTTCGCTGTGAAAGGATAAAGATCTCTTTGTGCACGGCTCTATGCTAATAAAGGTAAATGCCATTAGAGATGTAATGCTGCTGAAAGCAAAGTCCTGCGAAAACATACGCACGTAAGCGCGTACAGTGGTAACTCTATAGGATGGAGGGGAATATATCTATAGGTATTTTTTGTATAAGAAATCGAAATATTCCTTCAAAGTCTTTAAATCAATTAAAGCCTAATGTTCATTTTTTAATCCCTGTTCTTTTCCCATCAGAAAAAAGCAAGCTTTCAACAATATGGCTCATTTATTTAATCCTTAAATGGTTGATATCAATCACATACAGATTTAAATGTCCTACAAAATGTTAATTACAAAATTTTACTTGACATTAGTCATGGAATTGAATTGGTTTTGTAATTAAACACTTTTTAAATTACTTTTTCCGATAAAAGCACATGTTGTGCGCATAACAGCTTACTTTAAAAGCTAAGTCTAAGCTAAAGGTATGTTAAAAAAGTATAATATCTCTTTTTTCTTACCAAGAATATACAATTAAGAAACTATTGCATACTTTGCGACATAGTTCTAATTGATTTCAAAGCCATATCAATTTTTGTTTCACTTTTGACTGATTTTAAATTCCAAACTTTTAATCTAAGATCAACTAAGCCATCATAAACTCCACACATAAGTTATACTTTTTTTCAAGCCATAAACTCTACAAATAAAATGAAGTTATTTTTATTCCAATCTCGTATAAACTCTCTTAAATAAAAGTTGACCACAACTGCCAGAACTCTCTCTTTAACTCGATTTTTCCCTGTGACAGATTGTGGATTAAGTTAGAGAAGTTCAACTGTAGGGGAATATAGACATATATACCCGTAAGTACACATACAAATGTATATAGCCCGACGTGGACAGATACCAGATGGGTGGAATAGGCCAAAGTTCTCACGTGAAGCAAACAGGATGTGGAAGGAGTCGAGAGGTGGGTTACGAGGGGGGAATACCCGGCAGTCGCGTCGCCACATGGAATCAACAGTTTACCTGGCTGGGTGCTTTTGCTTTTGGCCTGGCTAAATGGCTTAAAACCAGACCGAAACTGACAACAAATACAGCTGACGACGACGGCGACGGCAATGATGATGATGATGTTGATGGGGATATAAAGGGGGAGAGGGGAGTTGGAAAAGCGGAGGGGGTCCATTTTCCAGACAGAGGCGCATGCACAACGGCAATTACTCATGGAAATAGTTTCGGGAGAGAAGGGGGGGGACTAGAGCCGCCATGAGTTACGGTTAGAGTTTCCGTTGCTGTGGGTTACGCCCCACTCAGTTTCCCAACCTCCCCAGCTTTCCCATGCATCCCATTTCCCCCCTTCCCTCTTTGTGCCATTTGTTTATTTGTTTATTCTGCACTCCGTTTGCTCAAAATCAAAATTCCTGTTGCTGCTGCTGCTGCTTTGTTGCTGTTGATTTTCCCAAAAGGGCCTAGTACGAGCAAGCGAGAGATCCGAGGAAGAGCGACGGGTATAGCGACATCATTTACATCTATCTCTCTCTCGCCCTTTGGCTCCTCCTCCTCCCCATCTCATCACTTTTTCTGGACAAAGCTGCAAATGTAAACGAAATCGAATATGACTGCCGTTTCCGATTCAAATTGCGATTGCCATGGCGATGCTGATTTTCCGATTCCGATTCTGTGTTGCTTATGCTGCTGTTTTATGCGAATGCATCCTCGACTCGGTGCTTTGGCATCCTTGAGGCCACAGGACAATCAGCATGCATGATTTAACATTGCCCCAAAAAGGACAAATATCCATGAATGCCATAACACACATTTTTCGGGGGCTGTTCCATTGCAGGAATTCGATTATGTGTCTGTATATTGGGGTTCTTATAATGAAAGAGTTAACTTTATTAAAGCACATTCAATCAGTTGGGAATTCTAGTGCAACGCAAGGGGTAAATGCGTGCTTTTAACTGTGTTCTGTTCATAAAAAAATGTTAGTATTCAAATCAGTTAATTATAATTAGCTATTCTATCTTTAAAATATACTTATTCACTCGTTAAAATCGGTTTATTTTAAGGAAACATATTTTTTTTTAAGATATTTCTTATTAATAAATTACTTTCTGTAAATATTTGAGCCCAAGCTACGATTTTAATTGGAATCTTCAAAATTTTTCTATTTATCCCGCCGCAAAGTATGCAACGGAATCCTTCAAACCGCTTACAAAATGGCGAATCTGCAAACAGGAACGACTTTTTGCCCTAACAAGCATATGCATGCACAGCAAGCTCTGTGCTGCTGTAAAATGTGAATGCAGAAAAGGCGAACCGCTGCACATAACTAACTGGGGACTTGAATTCGGTTTTGGGCCATATTTTGCGCCAATTTCCATACAAATCTCTCGCACACAAAGCCAGGCACACTCACACACACACAGACACACACTCACTCATGCCAACTGTCGATCGCAAATGGCAAGCAGTTTGCATAGTTTCTCCACAAAACGCAAAAGGAAAGCAAAAACCCCACGAAACTCCGTATGAATGAAACAAAACAAAACAAAACAAAGCGAGGCCCACAAGAAAAACAAAAGTCCACATGCGATAAAGAAAAACAAAAGCCAGAAGGTAGCAGCGGCAGTGGGAGCAATAACAACTACTACTGCTTGCTTGCTGTAACAATAAAAACAAGCGAACATACTGAGGCTGAGAGCTAGAAGAAAATTAAAAAGTAAACACAAAAATTCACGTGCTTCGCATGCAATAACAGCAGTCAGAATAGGGAAGGGAAGGGAGAGTAGTTGAACGCAGAGCGCAGTGGCTATTGGGGCTGCGCAGTGAGAGGAGCTCATGTGGAGCCAAGCGAGATAAGGATAATGCGCATGATCAAGAGAAAGCGAGAAAGCATCGGAATTTGTGTGCTGTAAGGGAATTTCTCTCATGTGAATTTTGTTTACCGCTATGATGACGTATGCTGTTATTGTAGGAGATGCAGGGGGCATATGCGACTAATTGAACTTTTTGCAAATCAAATGGAGATAAATAAGCATTAATATTTAAGTGTGGGAAAGGAAAAATTGAAGCATACCTTTTATTTTTTGAAATTTACATATTTAAACTTTAACAATTTATAAGCAAGTTTCTCAAAGGACAAGGCTCAAACGGAAATAAAATTACCATCAGTAATTTCTTTACAAGTAGGTCCTCTTCTAGTCCCTATAACCTATACATATCCACATGTAGTATATACTCCTCCTCTCCCTCCCACTCCCTACACCTGTCCGAATGGAGTTCACTTTGCACGAAGATGAGAGTTGAACTTGCTCTCTTGCTTCCCCTTTCACTCTAGCGCCTACTGCTGTGCAACGTGCGTATTATTTATGCGTAGACATTGTGGCGCCGCTTGCTCAACGAAACATAGAGAGAGGGATAGAGAGAGAGAGAGTGAGCTCCCTGAGTAAGAAAGAAAGTAGAAGGGATGCCAGAGAGTGCACTTTTGCATAAATACGCGAGAGTGGCACCTCGGCGCCTTTAGAAGTGTGTGAAGCTTCGTGGAGAGCGGACGTGCGCTGCTGCTCCTGCGAAATTGTCGCTCTCGGGCATTTGAATTCCAACCAACACACGGCCGGACACACACAACACAAGAACACTCACACAGTCAGACACGCACACCTGTACACGCATACCGTTGCAAACTTTTGAGCGCGCGCGCAAATCGCCGAAATTAAAGCAAGGCGAAACAAAAAATGCTAACAAAAAACGAGCCACGTGAAACGGTGCACAAAATAGGCGAATAATGAAAACAAATCGAATCGGATGAAAATCAAGTGGAGTTGTTTTTAATTTAGGAAAAATCAATGCTGTTAACCGACGCACAGATACACACAAACGCACACGTGTGCGCTAAAAGCCAAAACACACACGGATACAGTAAGACGCAATCACACTGAAACGCAAGCACACACACCGATACGCGCGTACAGCAGGCCTAACAAAGTGAAAGTAACGGAATTAGCAGCACAATTGTGAGTGAAAGTAGAGAAAGGCAAGGGATAAAGAGTGGAAGAAGCAGGAGCAGAGAGAAAGCGAAGAAGATTTAAATAAATATTGCATTGCCTACGTTTCAGCTGAGCCTAAAATTCTGAATTTCCTTTGATGCTTACTCCTTTTGCCTCTTCTTCTCCTTATTTAAACACGTGTGTGCGTGCATGCTAAAGTCGGTCATACTTGAAACAGCAACAACAACAACAGTAACAACAACAAAAACAATCAACAAAAACAAGGCCTCAAAAATTTGTAAAAAGCATGCAACAAAAACAAGCGGCAACAGCAGCCGCCACCGACGCAGCAGCAGCAGCAACCTGAGCAAGATAAACACGCAAAACAAAGCGAACTGGGTCAGTAAGCGAAAGGAGGAAAACGAACGAGGAGAAGGAGAAGGAGGAGGACGAGGTGGAGGAGTGGAAGGAGTAGAAGAAGAAGCCAAAAGGAGGCGCAGCGAAGGCGGCTAACCAAAATGCTGCATGCGCTTCAGCTGAAATGTGTAGCATACTTGGCAGCGCTAAAGGGTAAGTTGCTCAAGTCACTCGATTATCCTTGGATTCCGATATGCCACGCGTATATTTAACCTTGAAAACAGCTATAACGTACAAGGGGGAGAGGGAATAGAGAGGGTTTGGGGACTTGGGGGCGGTTCAACCTGCTCAAGGATACGCGCTGCGAGTCGAAAAGTAAATGTCGAAATGCCGAAAGGAGCAATAACAAAAGGACAGCAGCAGCAAGAGCAGCAGCAGCAGCAGTAGAAGCAACAGCAACAAGAAGCGGGAAATGGAATAACAGTAAAATAAAATATCCTTGTGAATGTTGCGCTTGCAGGCGTTCCTCCTGCCCCTCTTTACCTCAGCAGTCCCGCCCCTTCGAACTCCCTAATGTTTATCCCACACCAACGCAAAATAGCATTTTTGTTTTTAGACACACAGAGAAAAATATAAGGAAATTGTTTAAATTAAAAATAAGTTAAAATTAGGCAGGAGAAATTTTAATCAGATTATTATATTCATTTTAAAAGTGGTATACAAATTATGAAATAAATGTGGGGTTTTTAAAATACCTGTGTTATGTTCTCTTGAAATATAAAAAAAAACACTCTTTTAAAATATAAAATTGCTAGAAAATCCCTTATTTGGATGTATATCCTCGTTATTTCCTAAAGTTTTCAGAGCTTTTACTATTTGTTAGATGATTTTTCGATTTGTTAACTTTGCCAGCTTTTCCTTGCCATTTTTCTCAGTGCAGGTCCTGCGTCCTGAGCCCTTCTCTGTGTGTGTGTGTGTGCGAGTTGCTCTGTTGTGTTTGTGGGTGTTCGCCTGATGTGGGTCATAAATGTTACTCCATTTTTATGGCCAACTTGCACACGACGATGGCAATGGCGATGGCGATGGCAAATGGCGCTGGAGCCGAGCACAGAGCGAGGAGCGAAATGAAGGAGCTGCCAGCATAAGCAAATGGCAAGGATATGGCGGGAATAAACCAGAATGGGGCAAAAGTGTTGGCCAGGAAGCGAGAATGAGAGAACTGCGCGAAAAAGGGACAAAAGGCATTAAATGGCCAGCAGAGGCAGCGTCAGCGGCGGCGAGGGCAGCTCCAAAACATATTAAGCCAAACAAATACAAATAAATATTCATTAGGGCTCCCATTCAGATTTGCGCGCTCTCCTCTTTCCGGCTCCTAACGAATATTTCCCTAAAAAATTGGAATTAATGATATTAGCCCCGCTTCTTTGCCTTCTTTTCGTGGGAAAAACTCCGTGATTGACCCTCTGGTTCTGGCTTTTGAAAAGGACAAAGTTCGATGGGATTTGCTGCTGCTTTGCTGCTGCTGGCCAATAATGCAATTGCGTGTCTCTGTTGCAATTTTCGGTGGCCTTTGGCTCAAGTGGCAATTAGCTGGGTGTCTCGGCGACATTTACAGTGGTTGGTCCGGTCCGGAAGGGGTTTATATAATGGGCCGTGTCAGCTTTTGTGGCCTGCAACTGTTCCATCGCGTGACCTTGAGCCTGCTAGGGGGTATCTGAAGGGGTGGCAGCGAGTGGGTGGCATGCAAATCCATTGAAAGCGCACGGCTGCAGTTCAAGGCTATTTTTACGTTACGCAAGCGACTGCAAACACACAGATACACGGAGCGGCATCGAGTATGGTTGTGTGTGTGGGCTTTTGCGTATCCTTGAGCGTCAGTTGGGCGCCGGGCATGTTGCATGCGTTGTCGTTGTCGCGTTGACATTTTTCCTGTCCCCCTCCCCTCCCCGCTAGAGTCCTGTGTGCTTTCCCTCAGTCATCCAACATTTTATATATTCGCTTATGCAATTGCGCTGGCAATCCTTTCACTCTTCATTCAGCTTCGTTTTTTCCTCTCTTTGCTTTCCCTAATTAGTTGAGCTAAGGTTATGCAATCGCAGGCTATGGCCTAGTTTTTGGAGGAGCTTAGTAATGCCTTCTCATTATTTATGGCTGAATAAATGTATTAATTGGGAAAAGGAAACTGTTTTTAACTCAAAGTAAATGAAGAGCTCTATGAATTAAAGTATTTGTAAGGTGATTAGGAATCTTTTAAGCTTCAAGTCTCTTAGCATTCTTAATAGATAAACCTTAATTTTATTTCATTTTTTCTAAGCTTGCCTAGCTGCCATTACGTCAGCTTTCAAGGCCTCTGAGAAAATCCATCAATCGTTGCAGTCAGTCAGTCAGGGATATACGTGAATATTTATTACAAATCCCCGATAATCGCCTGTCCGCAGGCAGGCTTCACTGTATGCAAAACGCTCTGAATGCAATATAGTATTCACTTTACACTAGACTACATAGAGCACCCCTCACTCCCTACTCCGCTCTGAACCATTCCATCCCATTAAGCTTTCCCTTGCCTTTGCCTCAATGTCATTGCATATTTGAGGAGGTTTGTTTAATCGAAACGCGGCCGCCTCCAAGTATATATACAGGGGGTCTCCGGTGGGCGTGGCATGTGTGCGTGTTAACCTCCGACTGTCACTGGCCCTGGAACTCCGTACATACGAGTCTACATATATGACATAAGTGCAGGAAAAGGCTGTTACGCCTTATTACTGTAATCGCAATGGATCGCCATTGAAGTCGCGCCCACAAACTAATCAGTTATATGGCATATATATCGTTCGTATCTTACCATCTAGCCGCCAGTCTGGCCCCCAGCTTAGGCCCCAGTTGTGTTCTTCGGGGAGAAACCGCCTTCATTAGAGGCGCCCTTTCAGTGGCACGTCTGCGGTCTGGAGTTGAAGTTGCACTTAATTTTTGCTGCACGAAGGCAAAACGGGATCGGGTCCCGCGGGTTTGTTAATTTCATTAAAAAGTTGTGCATCGAAAAACTTGCTAATTGCCGCCCGCAGGAAGCACAGAATGAGAGAGTGGAAAAAAACTTAAACAAACATTTATTTAACAAACAAACTGGTTACTGATGAAGTAATAACTTTGCTTGCCCAACGATTGTTGCCGATACATTAACCGAAATAAATTTATAAATACGAGCGCTTGAAGGGAACCATTCATAATGCACAATTCGGGCGAAATTACTCAACAAATAGTAGAATTTATCAATAGTTAATGCCGGCAACACGCAATTCCCATTCGCCAGTGGGACTTTGTCAATACTTCTGGCCGACTTAAGGTCAGGAACTGGAGTTAGAAGTTGGGCAAAATGTAATTTGGGACTTGACCTGTGATTACCGCCCCGCTATAAATGCAAATCAACGGAACTGGGCACAGGCTGCACACAAATGCCGCAATATAAACTTGGCCACGAAACAAATCGCAATGGCACAAAGTAGAGAGAGAGAGTAGAAAGTAGAAAATAGAAGGCAGAACCCCAGGACGAGGACCCGGCAGGCGAAGGCAACTAAAAACAATTTGCCGTAATCAAAACGAAATCAGCAAAGCGCAAGCCGCAGCAGCGTCGCAGCGGAAAGTGGGCCAGTGAAAATCCTGGGAAATCCTGCCACAGGAAAATCCAATCCCACGGATGCCCTGCTCTATAAAATAGTTTGGCCAAGGGAAATGAGGGGAAAAGGCAGCAGATGATTCATTTGTCATGGCATTTATTGATGATTCAATAAAGTGAATAAAGTGTTTTACAGTTTGGGGCTTAGGGTCTTTGATCTGGTTTAATTATAGTTGGGAGAGACGGTAAATAAACCAGAAATGAAAGAAAATTGACTAAAAACAGTATTTAGAATAACACATTTTATATTTTAAAAAGCTATATTTAAGGGACTGCCTTCCATAACAATTTCTCTTAAAATAAGTTACCTAAGTGCACAGAAATATATCTTAAAGCTAAACAAAATATGAGTCTACCTTTTTGATATATTTCTCCACCAAATTGATCATATTATTCTCGCAATAACCCTCCTCTTGTTAGAGTATCCCCACTACAGGAACCTGGCAGGTGGGTGGGTGGCTTTGTTTTCCAGCCAAAAGTCAACACAGAGGGCCACGCCGTAAGTCCGGGTCCATTCAGGTATTCCGGCACTCTGCTGCTGGCCAAGAGGCAAAACCCGTGGAGTCGTCATTATATATTTGTTGTCACTTGAAAAATATTTGTGCTTTGCGCTTGATTTATGCTTCAGTTGGGGTGGAAAAGTACGGGGGGAAATATGGCGGAAAGCAGAGGGATAACCAGGAGGTAGTGTACCTGCAAATAGCAAACAATGCCGGAGCTGTGAGCTTGAAAATGGCGGATTGTCGGGAGTCAAATAGAGAGCTGAAAACTAGAGTCCTACTGCGGTCGCCGGATATGCAAATGTTGGACGGGTGCCGTGGCAAAAGGATAATAGAATCGGCTGCCAGGACCACAGAAGCGTCCAATGCAGGTACTACAGCTATAGATAGGTATCCAGTCATATTCCCCATCGACTCTCCTTTCGCTTTGGTTATACACATAACCAGATGGGAAGGATAGTAGAGTTGTAACTGGAAAATTGGGGGTAAAGTGGGGATGCTTTTCCTGTTCGGTGTGTTGTCACTGGCCCCAGTCGAATGTTTGCATAACGCAACAAAAGCCAAAACAAAAGCTGCCACAAAAAGGGTTCAACATAAATATTTTCACCCGGAACGAGCCAAAAGAAAATCGCATTGATGGCAAACACGCACACAAAAGGCAAAAAAGGGAAAAGGTTTTGTGCCGAATTAACAATTCAATTTAAACGGACTGGGGGAAAACCGCTTGACATCTATTTTCCACAAGGACGGGGGGAATAGCTGGGAGAGGAGCTGTGCGAATAGCTGGGAAAAGCGGGTTAAACTGGGAAGTGGGCGTACTTTGACACAGAGCTGAAGCCCTGGGACGGGTTCAAAGGTTGACGCACACACTTGGCAATGACAATCGTTTGTTTTGCTGTCAATTGTTGTTGTCGCCGCTGTCGCTTCTGCTTTTGTTGTTGACTTTGGACACACAATTTAATAAAGGCTTAAAGTTTGCAGCAAGGCCGACAAAACGAGAACGAAATGGATGGGGGAATAATGCCTATAATCAAGGGGAACGACTTTAAAATACCTGGTACTCATAAAGCTAACAACAATATTATTTAGAAAAATAATGAAGCTACTGAAGCTTAGTTCCTCTAGCTTCAGTAGTTCCCTAGTTAGAGGCTTTAAATATGAATTGCCGGACAAATGGACAAAAGCATAGATAATAAGGCATACCCTTGATCAAAATTCCTGAGTATTTTGAAATAAAATGAAAATATATACGGAATGGATACCGAGAGGAGAGCACACAAAACTTTTGCCATTTGCCAGGACGAAAAACTTTGCCGTCAATCCTTGTTTGTTGCTGTTGTTGTTGTTCCTGCTGTCGCAGGTGCTCCGATCCGATCCCGCCCACCAGTCGCCAACTGCTGCCACGCCCACATTGCGTGCAGCGAAACTCTTTGACATTGTCATAGTCTGTCTTTTTGCTGCGGCGGAGTTTCATGTCCTTGCCAAGCGTGTCCTGGCCCCGAAAGTCGCCCCGTCTTTCGGTCTTTTGGTCTTTCGGTTTCTCGGTCTCTCGTTCTCTTTTTTTTCGGGGAAGGGGAAAGCTTTATTAAATTTTCGCTAGCTTATAATTCAAACTGTAAGCAGACAGCACAAATAAAAGGGAAATACGGGGCGTGGCTAGGCGATGGGGAGCAGGGAGCTGGGAGCTGGGGGATTGTCTGTTGGCTACTAGTTACCTTTTGTCCTGGTTAATGCTTATTCCTTTGGCGCGTCTTGGCTATGAACACGGCGAGAATATATTGAGGAAATAAGAGAAAAGGAGTTCTGAGAATAAATGGGAGATGATGGGAGAATAAATAGATTAATTCAATGGGAAATTGTTAATGAGTTCCTAGATGTTCTGATTTTACATATCTTAAAATAAAATCACTTTAATATTTATGCTAGCTTCCTCCTGTAAGCAAACAATTATTCAAATTATAGAAAAAGTATATAAATAAACTCTTTAAATTATATTTCCTCGCTAACCACATTTTTCTGTATTTAACTTTTATGAAAAAAATTCTAAAAAACTCAAACATTTTATTATGCCAGCTGTTTTCCTTTCCCTATGTTTATGCTTGCATGTTTATTAATAAACATTGCGTAGAAAAAACAATTGTGTCCTATTTGTGGCAAATTTATTCCAGTTTTTTCTGCTTTTTTCTCAACGTGTTGAGTGTGCTTTTTTCTGTTCTTATTTCCCTCAGTCTGGACTCCCCGTGGCGTAGACGTCACCATCATTTTGTTTGCGTATTTAGATTTTAATTTGCGATAGAAACTTCTTAATAGGATTTCACTGTCTCGCTGCTTTCACTTTTCGTCGCCGTCGCCATCGCCGCCCCTTTTGGCCAGGATTTTCCGTCACAGAAGCACACACACATTCACACATTAGCGGGCGACATGGAAAATATTGTTTCGACATTCGCATTATGTTGTCAGCTGCGAGAACTCCTAATGAAACTCGAATTTTGGCAACAAACATTTTTCGTGCCTATTTAAGTGGACTATCGGGGAAATGGACTTGGGAGTGGCGCTACTCTTAAGGCTTTTAGTCGCCGCTCGTCGCTGCTGTTCTTAATTGTTTGACTTGACTTTCCCCTGCTGCTTTCCACCTTTCTCCCCACCCACCTACCTTTCTTCCTTCCGTTTCCTGCTTTGTCTTCTTGTGGGCATCGCGGTTTTCTTGTATTTTTTTTTTTGCTGACGCCCTTGTGGCTGTGGCTGTTGCTCCTTGCCAGGTTTATCTGTCTCCCTTATCATTTTCCCCCGGCTTCGGTTTATACATTTTCCTCATCTGCTGGATGCGTGGGCAGCTGCTGAATTATGTAATAAGCGTAATTGGCTTTCCCCGACACAAGTGGCCAAGTGGGCGGCCTAAGCTGTAAGCGAGCGGGGCAGATCATTTCAGTTTTAATTTATCGTGACTTTGATAAGCGGCAAATGCTCGTAAATGACATAAATTACCCAAGACAATGCCTCAAGATGAATCAGTAATTTCCGCCGCCGCCACTGCCTGCTCCATAAATAAATAAAATTATGCTGTCTAGACGCGGAGGGAAGGGAGTGGCGGCGGGCGGGCCGAAATATCGATTTGATTCATTAGGTAATTGCCCCAAAACGAACGGGTCAGAGATAGACACCGAGAGACCGAATTGAAACGAAATGAAATCAATGAAAAAACCTAACCAACCATTTTCAGTTTAGTCCCTTTTCTCTTTTTATTTCCATCGAACTTGAACCCACACAATTAAATTTCACTTAAGAGACAGGGCCTCAAAGGGTGGGCTCTATATATGGAGAGCTTTATATGGCTGAATATCGAGTGCTGGAGTGGCCTGGGAAAGTGCACAACTTGTGGCTCACGTTAAGTATACGACATGTTGGCCCGGCTACAGATACTACTACGGCCAAACACGATAAACGTTTTAAGTCATCGAATCAAGTTGTTGCCGGGACTAAAAGGCAAAAAAAAAAAAAACAGAAAATACCAAAACTATTGCTGTTATAAATTCGCTTAGTTGGCGCTGACAGGCAGACATGCAAGAGCATACTAGAGCGGATTTTCGAGCTATGTTTACGTACATGTATATGTGTGCTTCTCCCCGCTCGGAGTTTATATTTATAATCAGGAGTGGGAGGATGTGCTGCTACTCCTGCAGCCAGCTGGCAGCTGCTTCCGTCACTCAAGTGTGCAGAAGTATCTGTGTGCCGGATTCGGATTCGGAGCATGAAAATAGCTTTCAGGTGGTAGCCTCTAGCCGGGAACTCCAACTGATGGTCGTCATAATGAGGATGATGCCCTGGCTGATGAGGATTTGCTGCTAGCCACTCCACTCGAGGGGGATTTGCATGTCCGGCTCCGGAGTCAGTCAACTATGTCGGGTCTTGACTCATGTTATGATGCTTTTATTAGCTTGCTCTGGGAGTTTGTTTGGGATTAAATATTAATAAACAATATATTTGTTAGATATATTTCAATGTAGATTTCTTAATTTATTTACTTTGAATATTTGCTTTAAGACCAGTCCAAAAAGTACACTTTTTAGTTTTAGTTTTATAGGTATATTTTATTAAATATTAATTTATTTTAATATTTTTGGTAGAATAATTATTAAGAGGATTTTTTCTACAGCCTAAAATTAATGAGTAACTAAATATTTGAATATTATTATCATAAAGTGCTTTTATAGTATCGATATTTAAAGTCTCTTTAGATCCCCCTTCTTATATTTTAAGAGTTTTTTATTCTGCTTTAAACATTTATCGTTATTTTATGTTCCACTTTTATAGCAACCCTTTTCTCCCTGAAAGCGCTAGGCAACTCTGGTGAATATTTGTGTGTAGAAGTGCGGTATCCGTTTCAGTGGACTGCGTTGAAAAGGGCTAGATCGGGCTAGATTTGGTCATTACTAATAATGGGCGTGGAGAGTGTGAGTGGCCCACTTCCGGCTCCTCCGCTGCCGCCACTCACTCTGGCATTTTCCTTCCTATTCCGGCGAAAGTATGTCAAGATTTACGCGCATCGTTAAAGCAATGAACAACAGCAGAGGAGGCACGAATGGAATGAAAGAAAGTTGTTTGCCGTGTGCTGTTCGATGTGTGTGTGTGTGTAGGTGGTTCTTGTGGGCGGCAAGGGACAAGTGGGCGTGGCGCACGCAAGCTTGTTTCAAGCGGGAATCTCCCAGCTCTTCAGCACTAACGACACGTCAGTCAAAGTCAACACACACTTCAATTTCAGCTGCTGCGGGGGATGAACCCAAAAATTTAACACTGTCACTTTTTTTTGGTGTGACACAGGGGCACAC
>VNJO01000891.1:0-13187 GCA_008042535.1 Drosophila tani | reverse complement strand
AACAGATTCTCCTAGCTGGAACCGCGCTGATTGTTGAAGATTTTTAAATAAAATCATAAAATTGGAGTGCACACAATAACACTTAATAATTAAGACCAACACAAGTTACAATTAAATGATTAATTTCTTGATTGAAATAAATATTTAATATATATAAATACACAGGCGATAATGGATTACAATTTAGAAACAGATTCGGAAATAAATTTAAAAACTAAATTGCCAATTCATGTTTCTGATTTCATATTATTATTTGAGCTCATTTATAGACTTGTAATTATTTCAGGATCCTATTCTTAATAGTAATTCTAGTTAATTTACTACTAAAATTCAATTTCAGAAATGAAATTAAAGTACTCACTTGTAGGTGGCCTCCGCCATTTTTTGTAGTTTGTAAATAAGGCAACAGCGGCTTCAAAACTGTGCGGAAAATTCTTTATGCTGTAAATAAAATGTGTTATTTATTTAAAAATTAAGAATTAATGGATTTCAAATAAAATAAATGCACCTTCATCGGAAATTCTTTGCCCAAAAGAAAGAAAAATTAATGTGGTTTTTACAAGAGCTTGGACATTGGAAAATTTCTAGACCTTATTAATACATTTTAATATTACATTACATACTTACTCAAAATTACATACATACATTTTAAAAAGTAATCAATTAAGAAACCTAATCAATTAAGAAACCTGCTTAATAATAATATTAAATAATTTCATTCTCCTTCTAAAAGCCCCCAAATCTTTTGAAGGAGTTTGATGGATCCTAGCTCCCGAATGCCCTTATTCGAATTCCTTTAGGCACAAACAATTCAATGTTTGCCCCTTGAAATATTTTCAAATTGAACCATTGATATTTTAGGGGCCTACTTAGCCCGCTATCAATAAGCAAATACAAATTAACCAACAAATCGGACCGCAAACACGTAAGTTGCTCACAAATTTCACTCGGATGCAGCTGGTCACGAACTGTTATTTTTTCTAGATAGAAAAACTCAGCGTGTGTGCTCGTATTTTATCATTTATTTACATAAAATAAGCGACCGCAAGGTTTAATTAACCGCAAAAGTGGCAGGCAAAAATATAAAAAAAAATTTAAAAAAAAGAAAAACTCGCGTAAAGAAGGACAAGAAAATGAGAAATGAAAAAATTAAATGTGATATGTGAGTTAATGCAAAACGTAAACACGAAGATAAAGAAGCGGCGAAGGATAAACATACACACATGTGGAAATAGATATGCGGACATCGGGTATTGGCATCAGGCGGAGTAATAAGGTAAATATGTGTACAGCTACAAACACACGCACAGAGATACTCGGCGAAAATAAACATACATATTTTTATGTATGACAACTGTTAAGGAATGTGAATTAAAGGGAACCATTCCAGGATGGCAGTGAAGGACTTATGAGAGTATTACTGGATAAGACTCGACAGAGATACCCTTTAGGTAGTTACGGAAAAGAGAAAGTATTATTATTACTTAGGTGCTGTAAGAAATGTGTGCAAAAGTTAGTAAATTATATTCGATTTACTTGAATATTTCAATATATTAATATATATATTACAATATATTAATATTTATATTACAATATATAAATATTTATATTACAATATATTAATAAATGTCCAGGATGACAGTGAAGGAATTTTGAGAGGATTAATGGATAGGACTCGCCTGAGATACCCTTTAAGATAGTTTGGGAAGAAAGAGAGTATTTTTAATACTTGAATACTGTAAAAAATGTGTGCAAAAGTTAGTAAATTATTATATTAGATTTATTTTAATATTACTATATATCTTAATTATTATAAATTATTTTAAAATATTTTTGAAATAATGAGGAAAGTGTAATTAAAGATTATTCCGAACAAAAGCTAATATTTCAGAAACTTGACTTGGATATACAAATATTTCCAAAGGTATCCACTGTTCTTCTTTAGTATTGCTTGGCCTTAGTTAGCCTTTAATGCTGAAAGTAGTTGGGAATTATAGTGTAGGTTATTTTGGCAATTTTCTTTTGGAAGTTCTGTTAAAACTCCCTTCAAAATATATTGTGTTACTTCTGGTAATTTTATAATTTAAAGAATTATATTCTCAAAACCAAATCAAAAAAATTAAAGCACCAAAAACCTTTTCAAGGGTAATTCCCCGTTACAAGCAAGGACCACTTAGTACCCAACGGACATTGACCTGAGTCAGAGCCGCACTCCCGCCCCCTCTCCCTGCCGCATCCCTTCTCATCTTTGTTTATTTTTTTTCCTCTCCGCTGCTGTTATCAGCGGACGAGAACGCAGCGTGAGTGCGCCTGTCACTTGGGGCAAACATATGTTTCGTTACAAATTGACGACCGCAACGCTCTTATCAGCAACGGCTGCTGCTGATACCAACAACAACAGCAAAGGGGTCACACAAGAGCGGGGTGCAAAGGGAAAGGGACAAGGGCCAGGGTAAAGGGAACCGCTGGACAACAGAAGACAACAAACGAAAATTAACGAAAACTAAATTTAAACACGTCTTGCTGCGGTCCACCCAGCGAAGAGATGTGTTTCATTAGCTGCAGCTGCAATGCGTCCCCTTCTCTCCTTCGCTCGCATTTAGCGCTGCCTCTTTCTTCTGATAAGCACTGGAAAAAATAGGGTACACTTAATAAATAATTATTTATAAATTTTATTTTAATAATTTTATTAAGCTCTGTCGAGTATAATAACGATATCGAATCATTTATTGTTGTTTTCATTAATGTTTTTACTATTTTTTAGGAAATTCATTAAGCAAAAAACAATTTTAATGCATCTGTATTAATTTTACAAATGGCATTATTTTTAAACAAAAAAATGCATTTAAAATATATTTAATTTATGGGTACACTTAATAAATTATTATTTATAAATTAAGATATTTGTTTTAATAATTTTATTTAACTGTATCGAGTATAATAATGATATCGAGTCATTTATTTTTGCTTTCATTAATGTTTTTATTATATCTTTTAGGGGAATTCATTAAGCAAAAAAAAACAATTTTTATTTATCTTTATTAATTTTACAAATTTCATTATTTTTAAACAAAAAATACAATTAAAATATATTTTGTTTATGAACTATTCCCCAAATATTCTTTCGTAGAGCTTTGTAACATTTTTAAATATTTTAAAATGTGTAATTCTCAAAAATTTTTATTTATATACTTAACACAGAATTATTCCCAGTGCATTCCTGCGGTTAGGGCCGAGTGAGTGTGTGTGTCAGGTGGAGAAAGGGGCAAGCATGTGCTAAGACCTATTAAGGGGTTAAGGGTTGTCCAGTGGCAACCGCTGACTTTTCGCTCGCAGCGGGCGGTTCCAGTAAATAAGGTTTACTGCCGGACCCCGTGTGGCTATGTCCGGGGCCTAATCCTGGTCTGCAAGCAGGCAAAAGGGAGCTATGGCACAGGAAACCGTTTGGTATAATTGTTATTATCAAAAACAGATATTTAACAGGGTTAATTTCGTGAAACAAAGGCTAGTCTAATCGCGAAACATTCAACTATGAAAGCAGTTTAAGCACTTCGATTCTGGTTAGAAGTGTTCTAATTTAAAAACAGTTTCTAAGGTCTGCTAATAGTAGTCTTTGAATATCAAAGAACCGAATAATTGACGGTTCTGTGCGAAATGAGTTCAACCCTTTTGTACTTTTTTACTCTCTCTTAACCTCTTTCGAACAACTCAAAGTTGCCCTCTTCCCACGGAAGTTAAATATATACAACGGGCAGGGAAAATATTAAATCCGATCCCCTCAAAGTCCCCAGATCCCGATGTCCTGCCCATGTCCCTGCCCCCTTCGATTCCATTCGATTTTGCTGCGGTGTGAACGGGCAATGGCAAACAGGCAAATAAACAAACAATCGAAGGGGGGCGAGCGGCGGACAATGGGCGGAAAGCGTTCGTCCTTTGGCTTTCGGCCAGGATTTTCCAGGAGGTGCGTATGCACATGGGCCTGGGTGTGTGTGTTCAAGTTTCAGGGGGTTGATATGGTGGGCTGATTGCTCACTGGCTTATATGGGAGAGCGGCCTGCCGGCCTAGCCCGGCATGGCCCAGGAAACAATTAGCTCTAAATAAAATTTAAAATAAGCAACTGTTTGCGCTTCGCCGTTGCCAGCGGACACGCGAGGCATGGGGCAAGGCGGCGGCTCATATTAGATAGCATGATAACACTTAATTACGGTATTTAAATGAGCAACAAATGATATGCTTTTAGGCTTTCCAGCCCCATTTCGATGAAACCTCAAATGCACACACACGAGCCTCAATATCGCAGGCATATCTCTGCATTTTCCCCAAAATATATTTCCATATATATTTTCGGGCAGCGCATTAACTTTTTATATTTATTTTGTACCAAAAACGTGCGCTGCTAACTATGCAACACTTTGTGGGCGTAATCATCTTTGGACAACTTCATCGCCATGGCACTGCTGCAGCGAGTGTGTTTGAAATGTAATTGAAATTTAGTTGGCAAAACTAATTGGAATTGCTGCATTATGCAAGCGGCGATAAAGCCGCAGCAGTGGAGCCTCCACGTGTGTTACAAAAAAAAAAAAATCTATAAAAAGGTGGAAAAAATAGGAGCTACAATTGATTTAGATGAAGGATTGATTGAGGGACTTGATTCCTTAATCCTTAAAAATATGGCTTAGTGAAAAATGCCTCTGAATATTCTAAAAAATACTTAATAATATATAAATAAGGAGTTTGTGTATGTAATAAAGTTTCTCCGAGTAAAACTACACAACTATATATTTATATAAACTTTAAACTTTATTTTGCTAAGGACAACATGTAAAAGATTATTTATTTTAATATCAAAAAAACAGTATACACAAATGAATACATTTTTATATACTTTAAGCATTTTTTTTACACTGATGACATTTAAAAAATTATTTACCTAAATCCCAGAGACAAAATATTAAAAAAAAATACAATAGCTCTTATTCAACATTAAAGAAACATGGTATTTATTTTCTGACCAAAAAAGAGACTTAAAAATATAGAAAACTCCCCTTATATACAATTGCATTTCAGTGCAGACAATAAAACTGTTCGAAATCGTTTCCAATGAAACTGCTAATTAAAATAATTTGCGTGCTCGTTCGACTAAACCCAAAAGTGAACGACGTAAATAATTTAATTAACCGAAATGACATGCAAAATGCTTAGGACAATGGCCACAAACGACGGCTATTAGAGGAAGGGGGTTACGAAGGGGGTTCAATAGGTTAGTCCGGTCCCCCGACTGCATTGCCATTGCTGACCCAATTAGGAAACTGTTTTGGCCATCGCGTTTAGTTTTCGGCCACTATCGAATTATGCATGCGATAGAGCTTTCCCAGGTCGCGGAAGTCACTCACTCCATCGGCCCTATCTCCTCCCAAACTGAAAACCGCACAATCCCCGGTTTATAGAGCATTTCAACGGAATTTAAGTCCCCGCTGGACCTTAATTAATGTGCTGGCTTCCCCTCCGCTCTTTAACCAAATTATACTCTTTATATTTATTTACCATATTTATTTGGTTATTCACACAAACTTTGTGTCAAGTATGAAAACAAAAGCCAAAAGTTCACCAAAAATTCAAGCGCAAAAAATTATGCCAGTCTCTACATAATAATAAAAGTTTCATCCGCGCTCAATTTAAGCCGCATTTCGGTTCGGGTTTACCCCCTCGACTGCCGGAAAGTTTAGCTGATTTACTGTTTGCTTTTTTTTTATTTTAATCATTTCGTGTTATTCATGGATATGCTTTTGATTTTGATACTCTTGGTGCAAAGCTGAGATTTAATATACTTTAATATTTTAATATATTTTAAATCCTTACGATTTTGATAAACTTTTAATAATATATTTAAATATATGATATGATATGATTTTCATGTGTTTAATAAATAAGTCAATGATATTGCCATAAAGGTATATTTCTTTATTTTATTCAAAAGGGTCCCCAGAGATTTTAGCTTTAATTTTAATTACTTTTTATTTAATTTTAATCTGGATATTCAGACAGAAAACAAAGACATAAATAAATAATACTACAAATTAAATTATATTATTCTCGTGACTATTGAATTGTTGTTCTTTTATTTTTTTACCTATTTCACCTCTAAAAATATCCAGTAAGTAAGAATGTAAATGGATATCTTAATTGTAGCTCGTTTCGCCCTCTTTGCGAAAAAGTGCACTGCAATTTTCACTCAATTGACTGTTCATTGTTGTCTCTGCGATAAATATTCTTGTTTTCTTTCAGCCTTTACTGTTTTTGCGGATCATTTTGTTTGTATTATTTTTATTTTGTTGCGTTTTTTTTCGGGTATATATAGAGCAAACATAGTTTTAACCATTTTTCGTGAAAACGAAAATGAAATGGCAACAGCCACCGGCCAAAGGTGTGCCACCCACGTGAACTCACACTAAGAGAAATAAATGGTAATATTATAAATTTAAAGAAATATTAAGAATGCTAGTAATCGTGGGTTATAAAATACATAAGGAATATAAAACGAACTAATAATACATAGCTACTTATTTTATTAATTAAACAAAACAAGTACTTATTTTATGAAACTATTTATAAGTTATTCTATGCTTGAAAATTAACATAATAGTCTTTATGATAAAAAGAGAGATATTATTTTAAGCAAAACTTTTATTTTTACATATATTTTCCCTTGTTTTCCCAAATAACTTCCAAGCTAAAGAGAGTATGCAATATTTTGACAAAATATAATTGCTTTGAAGAATGAATTAAAAAGACCCTCGATTTTTTTTATGGTGTACATACCCATATATATATCTATATATGAAAGTGAGTGAGAGTGTGCGTGTATCCCCGTGTATACATGCATTTATACAAACACGCAAATTATGCAAACGGCTACCGCAAATAACATAAATTTCACAAACTTGGCGGCCAGCAACGCACCTGGATCGGCAGGCCGAGGGGCATCGAAAAAGAGGGATTGGACAGGAGCACGGGTTGGGAACAGTGTTGACATCCTTTTCCAACCAAAAGGGGAAAAATCAAATATATTTGTCAGTTGAGAAAAGAACAATTTGAATTAAAATCACTTAAAAGACATAATTTGCACGTACGATTTCTAAGCTTGTGGTGTTTACTTTATTTTTGAAGTTTCATATTTAAATAAACTTGTATAATTTCTTTGTTTACTCGAAAACTGCATAATGAATGTATTATTTCATTTAAAAAATAGCAAACTCCCGAACTAAACACATTCATATTAATTCTTTAGTGCCAGGATACGGGATGCCATGTTTATAGTTTCTTCTCCAAGACCTTTCGATTCATATTGATCGAGCATAGAGAATAGTTCAGATTTATCTGACGTTCCTACTATTTCCTTCATATCTTCAGCTGCTTTTATAACTTTCCTGTAAAGAGTTGAGTACACTTTAATCATGTTGGTCTGAAATTCCTCAAAGGGCTTATGTAGCTCTTTGCCTTTGGCGGTATTTATATCTAGGAAAGGAGTATCATAAAATTCAAAGAATGTCTGATAATATTGCATTCTTGTTTGCACACTACTGGATCGCGTGACAGACTTTCCCCGATCAAGATTTTCCTGCATATACGACGTCAGGTTTATGTATTCAGGATATGGCGATGTAACACTGATGGTTTGCTGCAGAAGTGTCTTTAAAATATCCACTGAATCTGCCCACTGATCGTCTTGGAAAGCTTCAACATTTTGAAAGAACTCGCATATGGCAGCCTTCTTTCTTTCCAGAGGAGAGCTCTGAACGAGGATCTGTAAAAAAAAGATTTTTTTATACGAGTTTTTATTTTTTTTTCCTTTTAAATACTTACCAGTAAAAATAGCGAAATAATTACTTTAAGTAACACCATGGCTGACTGTCTTAAATTTATGGGGAGCTTTGCTATACTTTTTCCTGCCTTTTATAGTATGGTTCAGAGCAGAAAAAATTCCGTTCGAGCTTTAGAAAATGTATGACGGTCTATATAGAATCTTATCTCTACCAAGAAAATATAGGTTCAAGTTGGCTGCCGAGCTGAAGCCAGATCTTATCGCAAGAAACTCAGACAGTGAGGTGAATGGCTCCAGAAGCAAATAATTAAGTATATTAATTAAAAAGTCAAAGCTTATACAAAATAATTAATATTAACAAGAAAACATCAGATCTTGTAGACAATAAGAGCTTAAGTTATGCAGGGGTAAGTTCTTGGTAGCTATGAGTATTTTATATTTTTTTTTTTACTAACAAAATGCCTGGTAAATAAATAAACAAGCATCGTCGTAGTATATATTATTATAAAATCTTTAAAATAAAAATATGTATAAATATATATATATATATGCAATGGCATTCTATCTTAAAATATTAGCCAGAAAATAGCCAGGTTAACAGCACCGGCCATAGGTGTTGGATGATAGCGCCGCATAGAAATGTTAACACCGTGGCATCCGCATCTGTGAGGTTGTGTATCTGCGAGCTGCATTCAACGCTGGCTACTGTGTGTGTGCGTGTGTGTGTGTGCGTACTGGTGTGCAAATTCCAACCGACGACGAACAACTTTATATGCAGAAATACAGAAAGGGAGAATGTGCAGCGCTTTTGATTTCGTTTAATGCGCGCATCTTCGGCATTCATAATAAAAGCAGATTACGAGCGTTGACAACACTGTCAATACAGGCATCCAGGGGAGGGGCGGTAAATGTAAAAGGAGGGGGGCGGACGGAGGAGGGGTTCTGTCAACGGCAGCGGCCAATTGCCGTAAATTTGCATGGGACATCAATGAAAAAATAAACCTTAAGCTGAACATTTACTGCAAACCGAATGGGGAATGCACTTTAAATTATTTAAATATCTTCTAGTTATTATAAATATTTATTTAATATATAAGTAATATAATAAACTAGCTTAAAATATAAAGGAAGTGTTCGTTTAAGCAATTCTTTCTTTGAAAAATAGTTGAGATATTATTTTATTTTTTTATTGAATTTATTTTAATTATTTGCAAAATGCATCCTTTATTTTACACTCTACATTCCGAACAGCCTAAGGCCCTTAAATATTTGGCTGACCCACTTTATTTGGAGCTTGGCAAGAAATACATTTTTGATACGCACCGTCGTACTCTTTTTCATTACCAAATCCATGAAAAATTCAACATACCCCTAGGGAAATATTTCTTTTTTTTTTTGGCTCCAAAAGAATCGGTGAGGCTTAAGTCTAAAGATCAACAAAACGCTTAAAGTTATGTCAAGTTCTTATTGAATTCCCGATACCCGTTCCCATAGCCATTCCCACCCAGACACACACGTATTCCCAGTCATAAGTTAGTGACATTAATGCGCTTAATTAAAGCAACGTCTGAATGTCAATAAGAACAGAAACAACAGCATTGTGCATGCACAAAAAAGGGGAAGCTTTGGTTTTTTCATGCTGGCTTTAAGATTTAGGCCAAAAAAGTATTTAAGCTTCTGTAGATCCACTTAAAAATAATAGTCAGAGAGAGAGAGTGATAAATAAATAGGTTTATATTATTTAGATAAAATAAGGGTAAAAATGATTAAATAACCTAACCCTATTCGGAAAATAGCATTTCATTAGGTTTCAATCAAATATATTTATTTAAATTTGGAATAGTTAGAATACAATTTTTTTGTGGCTTTAAATTACTTTAAATTACTAAACAAATATAAAATTTTGCTTTAATGCTTTGTAATTTTAATTAAACTTTGCCTCTTCTTATATCGAGTTTCTTGAATATAATCTATACTTTTTATTACATATTAAAATATAATAGTACTTATTTGTTAGATTTCTGGTATAAAAACAATTGTTTTTTACTTTTAGGAATTTTAGGCTGATATTCAGGTATCGAAAACATAGATATTTTGCACCTCTATCTCCTATCGAGATCTTTTTCCTTCCTACAAGGTCGGAATTTAATCAAATCAATTGGATACACCGAGAGAAAACTCAGAGTGCAGAAACTGATGACGATTTTTGCATTCGCTTTCGAACAATAAAAACAAATAAAAATTGGGTCAAAGATCAAGTGGAGCTCCGAGACAGAGAGATGTAGAGAAAAGGAGAGGCAACGATGTCAAATAGAGTTGCGACGCTGAAGAAGCAGCAACGCGTGGCATCTACATGAATTCAGGGGGCAGAGGTGGAGGTTTAAGGGGGTGTTTTGGAAGGCGGAAAAAGGGGGCCAGAGGTCGCTTCGTCGAGCATGATGGATATGCACACACTCTTACTCGCACACACACCAGAGGAGGAGGAGGAGCAAAGGAGAGCTGCCAAGACGGCACAAGAAAAAGATTAAGAAATATGCGCGTGAATACTTTTTTGCTTGCCGCACTTTTTGCTGAATTTTACACTGGAAAAAATAGGCCTTGGTTAAATGAAGTCAGAGGGAAATACCCCTTAAATAAATTTTATATTTAGAATTGCCAACTGAAACCTTTAATTTCTAAAACTAAAAGAAAATATTAAAAAGTAATAATTTAGAAGCCAATTTTTTTTTCTTTGTGCATTATTGTAGCCGCTGCTGGGAGCCATGTGTATAAGTATGCATATGCAAACGGTGGGCGACAGTGGGGCGGGTTAAGGATGCGAGGGGTTAAGAGAGGTGTGGGTGGGGGAGCGGATGAGGGGGGCAGACTGTCAGCGGCACAGCTGTGACTAAGCGGCGCATAACTACCAACTGGCAGCGACTACGACGACAACTACAGCAACTGGATGTTCGCGGAGGATGCCATGAATGCAGTTTGTTCCAGTCTCGCGCTCTTTCCCCTTTCTCCTTTCTCCTTCCGCCTTTTTTCTACTCCCCCCCTTTTCCTTTTGTAGTCGCTGCAGTTTTTTTGTGCTCCTTTTTTTTTTGGCATACTCGTAGGCGTTGATGATAGCAAACGATGCACCGCTGCACAGTGGAGCGAAGCGTCAGTCGGCCGTCAAATTGATGGGTGATTGATGGCTAAGTTAAGTGCCTTTAACTAGGCAGCGCTTAGCTATGATAAATGGTGAGGAAAAAAAAATGCAAGTCCTAATTAATTTCAATTTTAAACTTTGCGTTTTGACAGAGTTGTCACCTTGGGAGACTTTTCAGCTTACTGACAATTTGTGGGGAATAAAAAAAAATAATTACAGCATATTATGGGTATGTAAAAACTAAATACTTAAAACATGTTTGATTGAAAATCATTTTTTTTTAAAATAACTCATATATTTCCACTTTAAAATCAAAAAAAAAAAAAGGTTTAGGAAATAAAGGAATTTGGAAATATATATTAAACTTAATATATTACTGTTTATTATTTATTTTTAATTGTATGCTGAGTAATAGTTATATTTTTGTGTAAACTTACGCACTCATCCCACTGTGACCACTGTTACGCCTGCAGCGGAATTTGGCAAACTGGAAAACTGCATGAAAATATGCAAAAACGTCGAAATGATTGCGGCTGAGCCGCACTGAATTCCCTCTCCTTCTTTCCTTGCAACCCATATCCGTCTCATCTGCTCCCTGGCGTCACCTCTCCGCTCTCCGCTCTCTTCCCCTTTTCCCCTTGAGCGCGCTTTTCCGCAATTCGCATTTTACCCGCTTTTCTCTGTTTCTGCACCGAAAAAATTTAATATTCTGCAATCGATGTTAGTTAATTAAATTGAATGTTAAGGATATTTGTCTTTTTAATTTGATTTTTATTTTTAAATAACTTACCTAAGTTAGACATTATTTTGTATTAATTAATAACAATCAACTTTTAAAAAATTTACTTCTCTTTCTGATATTTAAACAGAAAAATTATCATTCTTCCAGCTACAATTTATTGTCTCTATTATTACCTATAATATATCACATTCATAACTATTAATATCAATATTTTCTGAAATAATAAATATAATAAACAATCATCTTAAAACACAAATTTTTGTGATGTGTTTTTTGGGTTTTAGGTCGCCAAAGCTCGGTGCCCTGCATGCAACGAAAATGAAATTAAGTCAAGACGGTAGTCACATTAATCGACCGTGCCTCCTTTGTCCCCATAGCCCCCGCGATTTTCCACGGCTTTCCACGGGATTTATTTCGCTTTTCTCCGCTGCCGCCGCTGCTGCTGCTGCTGCTGCTGATTTTCACTTCTTAACAACAATTAAGCGCGCACATAAGTCAAAACCGCAACAACAACAGCAACGAAATGGAGCAACCGATGTGAAAATCACAGCAACCAAATAAATTGTTAAGAAAAGTGCGGGGTGCGGTGAATGAGGAGCAAAGTGCAGTTAGGAAAAAAACCATTTCCTGTAAAACAACTAGTGGCAGCGACAGGCACGCCTCCCGCCCCCCCGTAAAGCCCACTTTAAAGCAATCGCCTTTGAACCCTCACTCTTCTTTGCACTCTTGCACTGAGACAAATTAGAAAGAAGTTGGATTTTCAAAGGGAATTTAGCTAAAATTATAAAAAAAATTAAATATGATAAAAATAAACTTCTTAAACAAATTTTTTATTTAATTTTAGGAAATATGATAGTAAAAATACTAAAATGCTTAAATATAATTTCAGTGTTCTAATAAGGATACAACTTATATATTATTTTTTACAAACTGGGTTACTTATTCAGCAAATGGAAACTGTTGCTAGATATTGGCTCATTTTTTAAAAACAATACTTAGTGGATTTAAAATATTAAGTAAGTAAATATTAAGTAAATATTAAGTACTATTTGTTCTTTAAATTCCATGGCATATTTTCCTAATTATATATTTTTCTGGCCGTGTAATCCTGCACTCCACCCACACTTCCCCCGACCCGCTTTAACAGCCCGACATTTGCAATTGGAGGGCGCTCTCGTTGAGCATCGACCGCACAAATAATTGGAACTTAGTCTAGTTGATGGCGGGTGCGAATGGGATGGAGGGAGTAATGGCGAAAGAGATGGCTAGATGGCAGGAAGAAAGAGAAGCGGAGGCGGCGAGGGCAAACTGCCAGACACAATGAGCCGCACTTGAAGTGCATTATCCGTTGTTCTCGACATCTTTGCGGTGAAAATGCCACTTCTGTGCCTTCGCCCTTCATCCCCCTCGATCCTATTCACTGGGCCCCCCCTTTTTTCACTTTTCCCCCTCTGCCTCTGTTTCACTTTTTTCGCCCCCCTCCTCCCAC
>VNJO01000882.1:0-18618 GCA_008042535.1 Drosophila tani | reverse complement strand
TGTAATGTCTGAATCCTAATACATTTGCTTCTATTTATCGAAATCGAAATTCGATATCTGGTTTCCATTATAGCTGGGAATAAATCGAATCTCAGTGCATCGATTTTAATGTTGATCTTTTAGAAAAAAAACATTGATTAAATCGAAAAAAAACTATGTTTTTTTTTTAATTTATAGAGATCAATTTATGGAGATACTGATACATATAAAGAGCAAACCAAAAATACATTTCGATAATATAAATTACGTTTCCAGAACATAAAAAAAGAGAAATGATTTCATTTTCCAAAGCCATGTATGATTCAAAAGATGAATTGTTCACGATACATCGATTGTTTCAAAATAGAATCGATGTTTGACGAAAGATAAAGATAGTATCGATATTGGAATCGATTTTTTCCCAGCTCTAGTTTCCATTACAGTCCTTTGACTGAACAACTTACGATCTCTGCGTGTATTTACATTTTGTGTTGGATTTTCGAAATGCATCTTCTGAAAAAAAGAAAGTATGAACTGAGTGAGTGATGTTCATGTATGTAGGCCAGAATATGTGGGATGCTTCAGTTGATTGAATGATATGATGGATCATGTCTAGAGCGCAGTGCGAGTCCGTGCGCCGAGCGATTCTTTAACTCTCTGCCATTTTTAGAGCCGCCGGTGGAAAGGGCCGCCAAAATGGATTTCGTTCAAGTTTCGGAGGAGGAGGGTGACGAGCCCATCGAGCTGCCGGCCGAGGAGGATGGCACCCTGCTGCTGTCCACTCTGCAGGCTCAGTTCCCTGGATCCTGTGGCCTCAAGTATCGCAACATGGACACCAAAGCTGTGCGGGGAGTTCGCTCCAACGAGGGCAGACTTTTTCCGCCCACCGTGGACTCGGGCTGGGGCGAATACCTCTACTTTTGTGTATTTCCTAAGGGTAAGCTCTACTCTTGCCATGGCAAGGGAAGATCCTAATCGCAATCTTCCACAGAAAACAAACGCAAGAGCGACGATAACTTGGAGAACTCAACGGCAAAGACAAAACGCATCGAAACCCGTCTGCGGTGCACTGATCTCATCGTGCTGGGTCTCCCCTGGAAAACCACCGAGGAGAGTTTGCGGGAGTACTTCGAGAGTTATGGCGATGTGCTGATGGCACAGATCAAAAAGGACGGCAAGTCCGGCCAGTCTAAGGGCTTCGGATTCGTGCGCTTCGGCTCGTACGATGCTCAAATGCGCGTCCTGTCCAATCGCCACCTAATCGACGGCCGTTGGTGCGAGGTCAAGGTGCCCAACTCCAAGGTAAGACAAATAATATCCCAGCTTGTTTGTTTCTGAAGTTAATCCTTTGATGTTGCAGGGAATGGGTCACCAGGTGCCGTGCAAAGTGTTCGTTGGCCGCTGCACAGAGGACATCAATTCGGATGACTTGCGGGAGTATTTCTCCAAGTTCGGTGAGGTTACGGACGTGTTTATACCCCGTCCCTTCCGAGCCTTCAGCTTTGTCACATTTCTCGATCCCGACGTGGCGCAATCTCTGTGCGGCGAGGATCACATAATCAAAGGTGAGAGCGGTTGCCTTGGAAAGAGGAGATTCCAAAAATAATCAACGTTTTTTTCCGTTCCCTTAGGCGTTTCGGTTCATGTGTCGAATGCTGCCCCAAAGGCCGAACAGAATAGAAACCAGCAGGGCCAGAGCTACAACTACAACTCGGCCAACGGCTTTGGGATGCCCTCCTACCATCCGCAGGGCGGCAGCCACATGAATCCCGGCCGAAACGGACACCACAGAGGTAATAACCAACACAGTGCGCACGGCGGTGGTGAGAACTCGATCGTCGCCAATAGTCATGGCAGTCACGTTGGCAGCGCCGGTTACGGCATGGGTGGCAATAATTACGGTGGAAATGCGGGCGGGGGCTACCATAACAATGGCAGTAATCACTCTAGTGGCGGGAACGTGAACCGCCAGGACGGTAGCACCACCTATAATAGGCAGGCGAATTTTCATGGAATGAACCAGCCGCACAATGGCAACGTGGGCGGCAACGGAGGCTGGATGAATCGCGGCCACCTCGACATGCCCAACCTTCAGGCGCTGGGCATCAATTCGCAGGGATCCAGCTCCTCGAACCAGGGCCAAAACATGAACAACCCGTCGATGCTTAATTTAAACTCATTGCCGATCAACCCAGCGCTGGTTGCTGCCGCCCTCAATCAGTGGAGCCTTGTCGGCAATCAGCTACAGAATCAAAACCAGGACCAGCAGGCAAGCCTCCCCACCACCTATCAATGTTTCAAACAAAAAACTCTTTCAGTTACTTTGCAGGGAGGCAATTTTTTATCCTGGATGGCCCAAAACGGTGGCCACAACGCCAACAACAACACCAACTTTGGCGGCCGTAAGGGATCGAATAATCCAAATAACGCGGGAGCCGGTGGCATGAACAAAGCCGACAACTCGGGCTGCAATGACCAGCAACAGGTTGGTAGCTTAAAAATACAGGTTTTGTATAGTTAACTTATTCTTATTTGATTTCCAGAATGGCAACTCGGGCTGGTCGAATCAGAGCAGCGGCTCGCAGAACTCTGTGGAAAAGTCAAACTTTCTTTAAAGCTGTGGTACCAGCACGATTTGGTACCAACACTTATTATATATATGTACGAGTGCGTTTAAGAATATATAGTACTTTGATTTAACCAAAACCCCCCCTATGTACCCTACTTAATTAATTATGTTCACTCTACATTTAAGCAAAAGTGCGAATTGTAGGTATTTCAAAATGATGTACTTGAAATTTTTGATATGTTGTAAGTAAAGTTCGAACCAGCAAAAGCAAGCAGATTTAAATACTGAATCGGAGGTGTCGCGATCTACCATGAGACCCACAAAAAATACATTAAAAGTGGTTAATTAATAAGTTGTCAGTACTCATTGTATGATTCAAATCGTACAATGTGTACATGCACTTGGTTTTGGAAAAGAAGACCTAAAGGAGCACTGGAAGCCGAATGAGCCATTGCATGATTGGATAACAAAAATTGTACAATTTATAGATCCCTCTGGGAAATAAAATATGCGCCAAAGCTAAATTTATTGACTCTATTTTTATTATTTTTACATCATGGAATATCCCACAACTTGAAGGGTTAATCAGGGAATTAAATGGAAAATACTAACAAGATATGGCGACAGAATCTACCCACTTGCATCTTATAAATATTTGAAGTCGATTGAGAAAGTCAATAACTTTATAGACCAATAGGAAATCAAGTGAGGAAGCTACAGTCGAGTGTGACCGACTCTGAGATACCCGATACCCAAAGCATTGTGCGTGAAATTAAATAGCACACGGACATGGAAAAACCAATTTGTTGACAAGTGAAGCCAAATGTTGAGCAACGTTTAAAAAAGACAAATTCTGCAGCTGTACGCAGCTGGATTACGAATTAATACTGCGCCCGAAAGCACGCAACACTTTTCTTCGCTACTGCCTCTGTGGCTGCTCAGAAGAAGAAGAAGAAGCATACACATAAACCTTATGGTTTAATAACTTCCATGTTTATTACCCAATTTTACTTAAATTTTCAGAAATCGTCCGCAAATGCCTACTTACTTATATTATCTATTTAGTTTAAGCCAAAAATTACTACTATAGCTTATATAAAGTTTTTTACGATTTTCGGCGGCGAAAGTGGGCGTGGCGAAATTTTAAAACAAACTTTATCTGCGTGCAACAGATTCCAATGCTGTCACCAAATTTGGTAACACTATCTCTTATAGTCTCTGAGATCTGTTTACCAACACGGACGGACGGACAGACGGACATGGCTAAATCGACTCGTCTGGTGATGCTGATCAAGAATATATATACTTTATGGGGTCGAAGATGCCTCCTTCTGTCTGTTACATACATTCTCGATTGGCACTAACTTATAATACTCTTGTACCCTATGGGTACCGGGTATAAATAGGCCAATTGAGCAAATAGTTTTAATCTCTACATTATTTTCATATTAATAGCCTATTTACACTAACATGAGTTACCTATCGATATCTATAGAATAAACGTTTACACCGGACAAATTTGAGTTATTGCGTTTTAAAGTCAATTATATGACTAGATCACATCGCCTAGTGAAGTTGATTAGGGATACACATAAATGCTTAATAGAGTCGGCAAAGTATCCTTTACTTTACAAAATTCTGTTAAAAAAAAAGAATTCACTGCAAAGGTACAAGAAATGCAGCTTATTGTCGATAACTTATCACTTCGATTAAACAGAAGCGTTCTACAAAATGCAGCGTCTCATAAGGGGGACTCTTTAAATACATTCAGTTTATTTGCACAAGTTTCCCAAAAAGCTAAGCAGCTGCAGAAGCAATAAAAATGCCACAAGCATTAAACATCATTGAACAAACAGTATTTACTTATTTTTCTAAGTAATTTGATTTAATCAAAAAAGGGGGTTTACCAACACACGACGTGTTTTCAAGTAGACTGCCTCGAATACCACTAACAAATAAGCTTCAACGCAGAAAATACACCCCTGGGCTTCAAAATTCATTTCTCATACGAAACTCTCGCACCAACGGAAAGAACAAGTTTGCTTTTTTTTTTTTAACAAGGCCCCAATAGTAGCTGGGAGTAGTTGCAGCCTGCAGATAATGCAGAAATGAATCAAGTTATCCAGGAAAAGTTCATTCCGCAGCAGTTGCTGTATTTCCTGGCCGGAAGGCGATGCTGCCAGCAATTCGCGTGCACATACCGGCCGAGCGAGCACGAGGCTTTTGTGGCGCATTCCCGGGCATACGGCCTCAGATCGCAGATTATCTACAATAATGGCCAGAACAGCGTCAAGGTGTTCAAGCAGGCATGTCGCCACTACTTGGAGCAGCCCAAGAACCTGTCCCTGTCGTCGGCGAGCGTCATGAACATGTTCACTCTGCTGAGCCGAACAGCGCTTCTGGGAAAAGAGGATATGGAGCTGTTCACCGATCTGGCCAGAGAGCGCCCCACATGGCGGCCAATGAATCTGCCATTGCCTTCAATTCGACCTCAGACGGCATACTTTAAGACTGAAGGCCAGCGCATCTTCCTCCAGAGCTTTCCGGGACATGTCCACTACGACGAGATCCTGAAGCTGATCTATGCGAATCGAGTAATCGTGTTCGATGCCGATCGGTCGTGGGACAAATCAGTGTTTTTGCCGCTCCTAATCCTGGATGATTGCGGGAACAAGAAGTCGAATGTCAAGATCATTTGCATCGAGAAGGACAGCGTGGTGGCGGTCCACAACAGCCAGCGCATGGCGGCCAAATACTTTGGCGAGGAGGTGGGCGAGACGGTGGGCATCCAGCTGCCCCACTCCAGCATGGTTGGCTCCAAGACGCACATTGTCTTCTCGACGGCGCAGTACTTTCTGCGGGCCGTAGCCACCCAGAAGTTCCAGAACATTAGTCACTTGGTGGTGAACGACGTGCACCTGCACGATCCCTACATCGACATTCTGCTAAGCGAGCTGCGGGATGCCTTGAATAGCAGGCCAAACCTGAGGGTGGTGCTACTCTCCCAGACGAGCGACCTGAAGAAGTTCACCATATTCTTTGGCGAGGGCGCCGAGGTTAACATGAAGCGTCAGATGCCGTCGAGGACGCGTGTCTCCCACTTGGACGAGATACACAGCAGCATTGCCTTGGCTGGGATTCACAAGGGCCCGGATATATACAAGGAGATGCCGGAGATTTTCCGCACCAAAAGCCAGCGCAACGAGCAGATGGACAATTGTCTGCAGGCCTACGAGGATCTGGGCACCGACGCCGCCATTCGTCCGTTTTTGTATGCCATTAACTATGATTTGGTGCCGGTGAACTATCGCCATTCCGTCAACGGCAAGACCGCCGCCCTGATAGCCTCCGAACTGAACAACGCCAATCACCTTCGCTTGCTGCTCTTCATGGGCGCCGATCCCTACATTGTGGACATACAGCAACAGAACGCCATCTCTCTGGCTGCCTCCAAGGGCAACCATGAATGCATAGATGTCTTGAACAACTACAGCCTCCACGGCTATGTCGTGAAGAATGCCAAGCCGGAGTTTGTGGATTACGATCTCATAATTGACATCATGTATTTGCTGCGCACCAAACCGGAGTTTTCGCCAGGTAAGTGGGAATAAGGATTTTGGGATATTGTAGGTTAGGTTTTCGAATATGTTTTCGCGGGCTTCGGTAACGGTTTTCCACCAGTGGCGTCGTCGTGACTCGTTCGCCAAGCTCAAAAAGCGATTAATCGCGGGAAGTGACGGCACTGAAAAGTTCCATCTCCGGCGCACGGCCTATCGATTGGTATCGCTTCGCAATTGGGCATTGTTTTTTTATATAGAAGCACCACCAAGATGAGCACCTACCTTCAGAGCAGCGAGGGCAAGTTCATTCCGGCCACCAAGCGCCCGGACGGCACCTGGCGCAAGGCCCGCCGCGTGAAGGACGGCTATGTGCCGCAGGAGGAGGTGCCGCTGTACGAGAGCAAGGGCAAGCAGTTTGTGGCCCAACGGCAGACCGGCGGAGTGCCGCCTGGCATGTGCCCCCTTGTGGCCGCCGAGGCAAAGAAGGAGCGCGAGAAGCAGGAGCGCAGCAAGGCCAAGAAGCAAGAGGCGGTGGCCAGGCACAATCCAAAGGCACCGGCGCCCGGCCTCCTCGTCTTGCCCTCCGCGTCCAGCACGTGTCCGCCGCCAAAAGTCAATCAGCCCAGCAGCAGCAGCAGCAACAGCAGGGAGGTCAACGCCGTTGCCAAGGCCCTGGAGAATAATCTAAGGCTGGAGGAGGGATCCCAGGAACTGGATGCCGCCAAGCAATTGAAAAAGCTGCGAAAGAAAATCCGCGAAATCGAGCTAATCGAGAGCAGGATCCAGGCCGGCGAGCAGAAGAAGCTGGACAAGGACCAGCTGGACAAGGTGAAAAAGAAGAGCGAGATCCTGCGACAAATCAAAGCCCTGGAGAGCGACCAGCGCCCGACGTCGTAGCCTTCAGGGCACCTCTAACTCAGCTCCTGCTATACACTGCACTCCTCCTCTCACCTCGTGAACTCAAAGTCACTGACCAGATGTCGAGCCGCCTCCTACACGAGGGACAAGAAACAAAAAACAACAAACCACAACAATTGCACGCGTACATATATATCTCTGTTGAATAGTTATATTAGTTTTTAGCCGAATAAGATGTCAAAGCCATTTAGTAATACCAATATCTATTTTTATTGATGTGCGTCTGTCTTAACACTTAGTTTATATAGAAGAGAAGGCATGCCGAATGTTTATTTATGTATAGGAAACTTTGTAAATCAGATTTAATAAATTAAAAACACATTCAACGCTATTAATTAATTAAGGGGTATATAAAATATATGATTTCCTTTTCTTTCAGGCAACATCCTCATCATTTTGCCCACGTACTACCACATCGTCAAGCTCAACTACATGCTACTGAGTCACTGCCTCACTGGCAATTTGCAGGAGCTGTCCATTTTCCTGCTGCACGAGAGCGTTAAGCTGGAGTACATCGAGGCCCTGGTCAAGTCCCGCTGCTCGGACACCGTGAAGGTTGTCCTCACCACGGACATCATCGAATCGCTGCCCCTGCAGGAGGTGCCCTTCAAGTATCTCATAGATACCGCCTGCCGGCTGAACACGGTCTATGATAGCAGCGTCTACGGTGTGGATGATCGGTACGAATGGGTGTCCAAGGATTGCCTGATGCGCAGGGAGTTGATCTTGGATATCAAAGCGCCCGACGCTCAATGTTTCCGCCTGATATCCAAGGAGGCGTTCAATGGGCTGCCCGAGACGAGCCAACCCCGCCTGCGAACCATGCAGCTGGACAAGATCTGCCTGACGGTTAAAATGCTGGCGCCGAACATGATTATCAGTGAATACCTGAGCTTCACCATCTCGCCGCCGCCGCTGATCAATGTGCATCATGCCGTACAGTTCCTCAAGAAAATCGACGTCCTGGACGAGATGGAGGAAGTCACCTGGCTGGGCTGCCGGCTGCAAGACATTCCGGTGCCCTGCCAACTGGGTCGCTTGCTGATCTTCGGCATCCTGCTGCAGTGCCTCGATCCCATACTCACCATTGTCAGCTCGCTGACCACGGCGGATCCGTTGGGGATACCGTTCAACGAGGACATCGATCACCTGTGGGACCGGTTCACCATTTACATTCAGAACCGCATCAAGAACGAACGCTCGCGGTTGGCCGACAATCAGTTCTCCGACCACTTCATCTTCCTGCGCCTGTTCCACGAGTGGCAGAGCAAGCTGAAGAACAAGATGCCCTCGCTGTATCTCACCGACGAATATGACTTTGTCCTGAATGGTTTGATGGAGCAGCTGAACTGTACGCGCTCTGAGATAGTGTGTTCGTTGCGCTCCTCGAACCTGGTCCACGCCCATGGCCAGCTGAGTATGATGAATCTCAATTTGATGTCTGGAAATTTTCATATTGTGAAGGCGGCGCTGACCGGCGGCATGTATCCCAATATCTGTGCCGTGGACCAGGGAAATAAGTGCCTCAAGTCGGCCTTCTCCCCCAATGTTCACCTGCATCCCAACACGGTGCTTCGTGACTTTCTGGAGCCACTGAAAATCTCTGCCCTGAACTTTCGCACGCCCTGGATTGTGTGCACCAAGCAGAAGGATCACATTGTGTATGCCACCATGGTTGTGCCCTTGGCAGTGGCTTTGTTCTCTGGTAAGTCTTTTATTTCTTAATTCTTTAACAGATTAAAAAATATATGGCGTTATTGATCAGGACCTCCCCGTCTCCGGCTCTCGCAAGTGTGCGATAGCCAGTCGAATGATCGCAACGCCCATCTGTTCATTGACGAATGGATCTGGATGGTCATGCCCAAGCCCATTGTCGAGCTGGTCATGAAGACGCGTCAGTACTTTTTTAAGATGTACTACGAGCTGCTGAGGAACTGCTGCGACCTGGAGATGTGGCGACGCGAGTCCGGTCCGCCATGCTCGAATCATGCCGCGTTGGCTGAAACCATATCAAAGGTCTTTGAGAGCGAAGAGTCCTACATAGGCTTCGCCAAGCCCCCGACCATCAGCTACCGACCCGTTGCCACCCTGCCGCCGGTGTACTTGTTGACTGTGAACTCCCACTTCAGTTGGATACGGGAAATCGACGAGAACAGGCCCTTGACCAAGAATCAGGAACAGTTCTACACCCACATGGTGGAGCGGCAGTTCTTCATGCTGTACACCGAGGAGGACAGCGAGAGCTTCTACAGCAAGACCAGCAGCATGTTCATCGAGAGCGTGCTCGGGAAGTTCGTTCGACCGATCGAGACACCCATCAGACATATCTTTGTGATTCTATACCGAAAGAATCCCGATGTTATGATCAGCGTAAGCCGAGCCAAGACCATTAATGGGGAGTTCACGCTGAAGGAGTATTTTCGCAACGTCATTCCGGTCTATGAAATTCTGTAAGTCCGCAAAGATTGTGTATTATATGATTTACAACTAATGAAGTTTAAATTTTAAGAGATGCCTGCATATCGCTAAAGGTTAATGTGCCAGTATTCGACGGTCGCCTGATGTCGTGTCTGATTGACAAGCGTGTCGGAAACTTGATAATGGATCTCTTCGCCTTTCGTCACCATTGGATCCACAAGCGCTAAGCTCTGTGTTATGTTTCGTTACCCTTATTTAAACAAGAGCATCGAGAAGACTTTACTAATGGGAAGTGGCATCAGCCTGCAAGTATTATTGTTTTGAACTAAATGTGAATGCTGTACGGAATGCATATAATGAAGTGAACGTACAAATACTTTTTTCTACACCTAAAAACTGTTTGCCAAATGAAGAGACAATAAAGAGACAAGTCTATTAAGAGTCATAATCAGCGTTCAGCGTTATTGGTTTAGGAAGGGGAAATACATGTAAACGGTCAAAATGTAGCGATATTTCAAGATTTTTTGGGATATATTAGAAGATGTTTCACAAATTTGTTTTATGAAATAACTTTACAGCGCCTCTAGGTTTGAGTTTCCCGGTTATGGACACGATAGAGCTCGTAGTTCGTGTCGGAAACCAAAAAAATAAAATTATTTGTGTTCATTATAAATGTATCTTCCATTTGAACCTCAAAAACTTAAAAGAAAAAAGGCAAAACATTTTAATTTAGTTAAAAAAAAAAAAATTTCGCCTAAAAAATAAAAAAAAATCTTTATTAACAAAGACTTAGTTTAAAATAGAAGAGCATTTAATTCTAAAGAGATTAAAATTTGAATCGTGTCCATAAGAAAGCAAAAAACGCAGCAATGAGAAGTGGAGAAACGGCAGTCTAAAGTTTTCGATGTGACTGGAAGCCTGCTTTAATTCCGCGCTTACAATTAATTAATTCCCTCTTAAACCTTAATTAAAAAGGCATTAGGTACACTGAGAGTTCAGTTAGGTACAGCGCTGTATGTGTATGTATATTTTGTATAAAAAATATTCGAGATTAGTACAGAGATGGGGACACACATCTACACAGACACAGAAATGCTTTATAGTGCTTAAGCCTAAGAAGGTAAATTGAATTCAATGGCACCCGCAGGATTTCACAATCATGTTTCTATACTTTTTCAGGTTGACATTCTCGTCGTTCAGGTGGTAGAGCACCGGCAGCGCCCCCAGTCTGGTCGGAGCGCAGCATGGCTTCGGGACCTTCTTGGGCTCCAGCAGGTGGACCAGGGTCTGGACGATCGCGTGATTCGTCGCGTTCATGTGGGCATTGAGTGGGAAGTTGCACTCGCCGCTGCAGTAGAACGCCCCGTAGCCCTCGGGGGCGATGATCCAGTCGTGCCAGCCCAGGTCCTTGAAGTCTATGTACAGCGTTTGCATCTGGCAGCTGCGCGTGTTCTCCATGGGGGCGTCGAGCAGGGGAACGGTGTTCATCGACACCGACTTCTTGCGCTTGCGCGGATGCGTGGCGCTGCGCTTGGACCTATGGTGACTGCTGTGGGCAGTCGCCTTGATCAGCTCCGGGCCGCGGAAGAAGCCGATCATGAAGGGCTGGTACTCGTCGTCCACCTTGCGGTGGATCAGGCCGACATCGTCCAGCTTCACCTCCCGATCGGGCCGATTGACGGCATGAGCTCCGATGTAGATGCCGTGATTCTCCTTCGTCTTGACCAGCCACTCGTGCAGGCCCTCGGTGACGTTCAGCTCCAGCCAGCCCACATAGTCGCCCGTGGTGTTCACCGAGGACAGGGGCTCCATGGTGTGCTGGCCCAGAGGGCCAGTGCCAATGGCGTAGACGGTTATTGTGAACTCCTTGTTCGTGGTCAGCCACTTGCCCTCGTTGGCGTTCTGGTAGATGCGTAGCTCGGCCATCACCAGGTAGTTGTCGTCCGGCACCTTGGAGACATCGAACCACAGGCGGCGGCCGTGCTCGTGGCGCAGCTCCTCCACGTTGTGGTTGCGCTTGTTCAGGAAGGTCATGATGATGTCGCTCTCGTCTATGGCACGCTTGTCCAGATCGGTGATGAAGTTATTCTGCTGTTCGCCTTCATCATCCTCCTCGAGATCAGCACTTCTCCTGGAGCGATGGCTCCGCTCATAGGAGTCCTCGCCGTCGTCGACGTCATCATCATCGTGATGACTATGATCGCTGGCCAGGCCCTCCTCCGCCGTGATGCGATGGTAGACGTCTAGCAGAAACTTCGGCGCCGACTTCCTCAGCGACAACTGATGGCTGCTCAGGTGGGCGGGACGCTCGGCGATGCCGAGAAACTCCAGTATCTCATAGGACACATCCAGCTTGTCGTCCTCGCTGAGCACACGGTGCATGATCGTCTGATCCTTGCCATTGTCTACGTAAATCCCCGACTGGGTGGCCTCCACAGACGACGGCGTAGTGGCGACGAACACGAGCAAAACCAGTCCTAGCCCCAAAGAGGCTAGAACTGCAACAGCCTCCGAAGTATTTCGCAGACGCAGATCCGACAACATGCTGAATACCGGACGGATCGGTTCCGATCACAATGTTTGGCTAATTACTATGAGCTATCCTACTGCGCGATAGCATCTATGTTGTGCACAGACATTTAATTGTTTAATTGTTTTTTTCGGCGGCTTCCAGCGAACCGTGGATTCCGAAAATTCTGACGCACTTACAGATTGTTGTGTGTATCTTAATCTTTAAGATGCATTTTCTTTCTATTTCAAGGAAGTTGGCAGGGCGCTCCCCAAACACGATCTTCAGGGCTGAAGAATCTTGATCGGACGCCATTTTAGTGGTTCATTTGAACTATGCGATCGTGGATTGTTTTAAATTTATTTTATTCGTATTTTATTTTGTCTTTCATTTTAGAAATATAATAAACATTAAAGCCACACTCTCATTTCTTATGCGGAAACATATTTCTTTTATATATGTAAGACAAAGAAAAGTAGAAAGAAGTATATGCTAATTTTTAAGGATAATCGTAAAAGAAGCTTGTTTTTATGTGTTAAATTGATGCTGCCTCGATCCTGTCCCGATTCCTCTTCTCCTATTTGTAAAGTTATACTTGGTAACTAGTTACCAGGCAACTCGATAATGGCCATAGAAAAAATGTCTTCTGACACAACTGGTTCTGACAATGTATATCGATACATATCCGCAATATATCGATATACTGCTGTTTTGTGATATTTTTAGCACCCCGGGGGTGCCTCCGTGAACCCGCCTTTAAGATACTAAGAACTGGTATTCCACCGACATTTTTAATTAATTAGATATTTCTTCTTTTAAATATTTGAATTTATAAAATTTTTTTGAATTTGGGGGGAAGACTGGATTTTTTAGGGGGAAATATCGACTATTTGAGATTTTTTAGGGGGAAAGCAAAATTTTCATCTGGCAACACTGGCACCCCCCTTGAGTCTTCATTCCGTTTCGGCGTCGCGGCCAGATAAATCGCGTTGTTTATTTGCGTTTTAGTTTTAAGTTAGCGCGTTTTTAGCCACCGCCGGTGTCGCCCAAATAATGCTAGACACAGCATAGAGCAACGGTGAGCCGGTGAATTCCCACACGTTCGCGATGGCGACGCTATAACCACTTCCTTCCGTGGCAGGCACAACTTCTAGTACAAAAACCGCCACACAAGCAGCTGCACAGCTAACAGAAACAGAGAAATGGGCCGCAGCCGAAGTCCCGCCTCGCCGGCGCACAGGAGACGCGAAAAGGAGCGATCCGAGCGGAAGAAGCGCAGGGAACGCCGCTCCCGGGAAAGAGAAGCCATCGTAGGAGTCGGACCTGGAGGCGCCGGCGGCAGCGGGAGCAGCAGTCGCCGTGACCGGGAGCGCACGCGTGACAGAAGTCGCAGCCGTGACCGGGAGCGGGAACGCGATCGTGCGCGGGGCCGGCGATCTAGGTGAATAACAAAGTGTAGTGTACCAAAAGCCAAAACGATAAGTATAACTTCTAGCACCTAAAACCCTACTTTTAAGCGTTATGTCGTTCGGGAGGGGGCGGGGGGTGGCTGAGGCCAACCCAGCAAACATTTTATTCACTTGCAGCGAGTATCGATAGGGTTCAGTTCGATAGGCAGACAGGCAGGCAGGCAATCGATGAATTTGCAGCTCTGGCGGCTCAACAAAAAAAAATTACCACGTGAAGTGAAATTGGCGAATTTCATCACGGCGTTTAACTAATTTTCCGGCCTTATAAACAAAATCGAGTTGCTCTTCAGGACCAGGCTGAGTCGAGCCGCGCAACCAGAAACAAGAGAGTCAAAACAGCGAAGAGAACCAAGTACATACAGAGAAAATGGCGCTGCGCGTACAATTCGAGAACAACGACGACATCGGCGTCTTCACCAAGCTAACCAACACATACTGCCTGGTGGCCATCGGCGGCTCCGAGACCTTCTACAGCGCCTTCGAGGCGGAGCTGGCCGAGACGATTCCCGTGGTGCACGCCAATGTGGGCGGCTGCCGCATCATTGGACGCCTGACGGTGGGCAACAGGAACGGCCTGCTGGTGCCCAATTCCACCACGGACGAGGAGCTGCAGCACCTCCGCAACAGTCTGCCGGATGCTGTGAAAATCCAGCGCGTTGAGGAGCGCCTATCGGCTCTGGGCAACGTCATTGCCTGCAACGATTATGTGGCGCTGGTCCACCCAGATCTGGACAAGGAGACTGAAGAGATTATCGGAGACGTCCTCAAGGTGGAGGTCTTCCGTCAGACAATCGCTGATAACACACTGGTGGGCTCCTACACCGTGCTGAGCAATCAGGGCGGCATGGTGCATCCCAAGACGAGCATAGAGGATCAGGATGAGCTGTCGTCCCTACTGCAGGTTCCCCTTGTTGCGGGAACAGTGAATCGCGGCAGCGAGGTCCTTGCCGCTGGCATGGTGGTTAACGATTGGCTCTCCTTTGTCGGCATGAACACAACGGCCACAGAGATCTCGGTGATTGAGAGCGTCTTCAAGCTGAACCAGGCCCAGCCGGCCACGGTCACGACCAAACTGCGAGCCGCCCTCATCGAGGACATGTCCTAAGCGAAAAAATATATCCACCATCTTTTATACTTGATCTAAGCGATGTTTCTGTTATCTAAGAGCGAGCGCTATGCGCTAAATACAACACAAAACAAAATGAAAAGGAGTCTGTTCTGCTGAAAAGGTTTTTTAAGGGATCAGTTAGGAATAATTAAGGAATCTAGGTGGAATATTTTTTAGATATTTATCTAGAGGTGTAGCCTATATAAAGCTATATATAAAGCTAACAATTGGTTAAAAACTAAAAGCTAACTTAAAATGAGGAGTATTAGCTACTGGGTCCTCTTTATCTTTATTAGATGTTGCATATAGTTTTGGTTTTTATTTTAAAACACTATTCTTATTCCATTTTTCGATTATTTAGCCGAATTTATAGGCGGTACTCATAGAGTACCCGGGTTTTGTAAGTTAATTCGAAACTAAAATGTATTCCATAGGCAGGTGAAGCCTTCTCCGACCCCACAGAGTATATATTCTTGATTTGCATCACCAGGCGAGTCAATTTAGCCATCCCTCTGTCTGAATAAGGCACTAGGTCTCAGAGACTAAGCTACACAATTTGGTGAAAACATTCTTTAAGGAGTCCACACAAATCATGAAATAGAAATAGACTTGCCGGGCTTTTAAAAAAAAGAAATAATTGGATGATAAACATGGGAATTATTTTTTGCCTTCTATATTTTTCGTTCACTCTTAGAGTCTCCTCGGGGGGTTCTGCCTGGGGTTTACCAAAAATGTAAACGTTTTCTTAGCTACTTTGAATATTTGTATTTATTTCTTAAGAAGCTTCCATTATAATTTGAAAAGAGTTAAAGCCCTGGGAAGATGCGCGCTCAAGGCCATTTGTTTAGCTTTCTTACTTGGTTTTTTTTTTATAAATTATGAATCAATAGCTGAATAATATGCATATATATCCCGGAAACCTAGACTTTAATGAGACCCCTAATGAAGTTGCCCGACCGGTTGCCAAGTGTCGCTCATTTCCTTAATTAAATCCTCAAATTGCACAATCCGGGTAGGATTGAGGAGGACTGTGTTCAAGGTCGCCCCAGTTAATTCCCAGGCTCGTTGCAATTCGAATGCAATCAACTGGCACTTCAGCGTGGCGGCAATCTGTCACGTCATTCGTATTGAAATTCACATTTCACAATTCACGATGCCCAAAATCCATGGTCGTTTTGCAGATCGCGCTCGAGGGGCGCCGGAGGCGGCGGCGGCGGCGGAAGCAGCGGCGGCAACAGCAGCTCTGGACCATCGACGTCGCGGCGAACGACAAGGAACAATGCGGCGGCAGCTGCCGACCGTCCCAAGATCAACGAGGCCGATCTGGAGGGTAAATCGCCGGAAGAGGTTGAGATGCTCAAGACAATGGGATTCTGCACGTTCGACACCACCAAAAACAGGAAGGTCGAGGGCAACGATGTCGGAGAAGTGCATGTAATCCTAAAGCGAAAGTACCGCCAGTACATGAATCGCAAGGGTGGCTTCAACCGGCCGCTCGACTTCGTGGCCTAGCAGTCCTTGCAGTCCTTGGAGCAGTTTGCATCATCCGCATCCGCATCCTCCTTATCCCTCTGCCCAACTAGTTTGCTACGCTTTTTTTACTTGTCCCTGCCCGTATCCGTATCCGTACGGGGCGACGGACGAAGACCTGCAATTTTATGCAATAGACCGGTTTACGAAATTCTGTCAAAATTTCCACTCATCGACCACACACCCATCATATACCTCAATTAGTTATTTAGTAGTTTAAGCCTGAAGTGCGCCTTTGTTATAAAATTATCCCAGGTTAATTTTACAACAAATCCCAATTTCTGGGGCTGAAAGCAAGTCCCAGTCCTTCCGACACCGAAGCCAGAAGCCCGAAGCCAGCAGCAGGGGAGGACTTGTGCTTTCAGCTGCAGTTGACGGACGCATGACCGATTGCTTTTTGAATATTTCAAAGTAATTAACACAATTGTTTTTGTTGACATCTCGCCATTTTGTACGAATACGAATTAACTGAAGAAGGCCAGCCTGAAAACCCAAATTCACAACAGTCCAAATTTCCACAATTACTTCAAAGTATTTGAAAACACACAGCCACAGCCCCAATCCCTATCCCGATCCTGATCCCTGCCCCAGCCACCCACCAAACATCCTCCATACGCTGCAATAGTACAACTTTTACAACCAAATGATATATATCTAATATATATTGTATTTATACAAAAGAAACCAATAATATACACACACACACCACAAGTACCTTATCCCCGAATACCCCCCGAAGAATGAACCTTACAATAGCCATAGCAATTTGTTGAAAGAAATATTATTTGTTTAATAATCAAAATGTTGTAATTAAACCAGTTAATTCCGATTTAAATCACAAGTGCCAACAGATCGATCAGGCCAAGCAACGCTGAAGATGAATCACCTTTTTTACACAAGAGATATTTGTATAATCATTTTGTACTCTTTATATATATACGAATACGAATATATAGACGCGACTATTTGTTTGTCGCAGAACAACAAGTAAACTATTTTAAGCAATAGTTACCGCCACACACATCTTTGTTAAACCTTTCGGAAAGAAACATGTATTGGAAATTCAAGTCATTTCGGCCACACACACACCACCCACACACACACACTCTTATTTCAATTATTTGTAGTTGTAACACATCAAGAAATTGCAGGGATTTTTTTCTTATTTCATATGCTACTACAATAAACTGATAATAAAATTTGTAAACCTTTTACTAGGAAGGACTTTTTATTTATTTAAATAAAATGCGATTGAAAAGAGGACTGGATTTTTTGTCTTTAATTTTCTTTAAATTTCAGCTTTTTATAAAGTAACAAATAAAGTTACTGTAAAATAAACATATTTTTATCTTCTGGGCTTTAGTTTGCTTTTCTGTTTCAGAGAATTATGAAAGGGAACGATGTATATTTATTTAATGTTTTAAGCTTTAAGCTTTATTAGCTTTAAATGTAAATAATTTCAAAAATCTCAAATGAATACAATTTCATGTGGGACGCTTGCGAGAAACTGGACTTCGTTAACGAATATCTTTTATTACACAAACCTGTATGAATCAGATACAAGAACTGTTTTTATCGCACTGAACAAGAATCTGTGCTCCAAAAGGCTCCATTACGTCAAGATTTACTAGTATGTAAAGTCTATTTTGTCCTTTTTAGATAATTTTTTCCTGGGAAACACAATTGTTGTTTTAAATTTTCAAATTCGCAGTCTTGTAGTACTCATTCTTAGTTTTAAGCCCAGTTTTATGTTACTCTACGATGATTTTTAAAGAAGAAAGGACGATTCTAATGGATTTTTTCGTTTTAAATACGAATCTGTTGTTCAAAATTCTCCATCACCTCAGGATCATCAGGCCTGTTCCAGTTCTCACTCGGAAGTGAATTTGATAACATTTTCGGATATTCCTTGTTGATTTCATAAAATATTGTATATTCATATTGTATTTTAAAATAATTAATTACTATTCTTGCGGATCTGTTCTTGGGGATCTGGGCCAAATAGAAAGAGGAAAGTTTCCGTGAGGTTTCGTTCGGAAGTTACCAGAGCGTTGACAAAGGGAAATTTAAATCCTTTAGGATTTATCGGAAGAACAGTTTTGGGACAAAATTTCCGGAATTTCGGAACTGGAAACAGGAATTTACGGAAACAGGAATTTTTTGGCTTGACCTTGAATTACTAAAAATCCTGATGTGATGGAGCATTTTGGCAAATGGATTTCTATTCAGCATGAAAACATCTACAGAAATCACCCCCAACTGTTCTTGTAACTGAAAATAGTTCAAACTTTGCAAGCCTGATTTATTAAAGGGAAGGACATCTTTTAATCACTATTCCTCAAAAATCGTCTAAAATCTAGGAAAATTAACAACACCAATGTTTCACCGTTAAGGGGTGTGGTAAGAAAGCATTTCAGGATCTGAGTTTCTAAAAAGTCCCTTAGCACGTCGAAGCTTCACCGTATTTTCCCCGCCGACTCAAAAAATGTTAGAGCTACATTTTTTCAGAGTGTTGAAAGCATAAACCCCTTATCCTAGCAGGATTTGTAAATAAGTTA
>VNJO01000868.1:0-17640 GCA_008042535.1 Drosophila tani | reverse complement strand
CAATGCAATCCTTTTTCTGAATCTGCTAACTTCGCTATCATTGGCCCTAAGATACGATTAACTCTTTCCACTTGTCCATTCGCTTGGGTTGCAATTTTGACATGCTTAATATTGAATTCATCCATAAATTTTGCAAAGTCTTCCGACGTAAAGCAACTACCCCTGTCAGAAACAATGCACGTTGGCCTGCTATATGATCTAAAATAATCTCTTAACGCTACCATAACTTCTTTAGTATTTGTCTTTTTCGTTGTATACAACCTTACAAATTTAGTGAAGCCATCTATTACTACAAAAAGATGTTTCTTCGATCTTCCAGAATCCACTGGTCCATAATGATCAATGTGGATTATTTCAAATGGAGAATTTCCTTTAGGAATACTATGCAACATTCCTTCTCCCTTTCCAGACTTTGGTGAAAACGCAACACATCCAAACAGTTTTCAATATGTCTAACAACTTTCTCTTTAGTATTGGGAAACCAATACGTCCTAACAATAGCATCCATAACCTTATCTCTTCCTAAGTGACCTAATTCATTGTGATACTTATACAAAATTTTCTCCTCCATTTCCCTTGGTACATAAAACAGTAATCGTACATCATTTGCTTTCCTATACACTACTCCATTTCTCATTTCAAACATTTTGTCTTCCGTTTTCTCCAACCTTTTTCTTATCTCTATAAGCTTTTCATCCTTATTCTGGTAAATAATCAAGTTATCTTCAAAACTATTAGTCTCCACCACAAATATGCTCGTATTCCTACTTAACGCATCCACATGTTGCATGTGTTTTCCTGCTTTATGAACCAACTCAAAATCATATTCAAGCAACTCTAATGCCCACCTTGCAATCCGAGGATTCAATTCAATTCTGTTTAACGTTAATGTCAACGAATTGCAATCCGTAACAATTCTAAACCTTTTTCCTTGCACATAAATTCGAAATCTTCGTAAAGCATAAATGATCGCTAATGTCTCCAACTCAAAACTATGGTATTTTGCTTTGTCTTTTGTCGTAGCTTTAGAAAATAAAATATTGGATGTAACCTTTTATCATCCTTTCTCTGCAGCAATACCGCCCCAAATTCTTGAGCACTTGCATCCGTATGTATCTATTTCATTGGTTACCAATTTTTTTTTTATTTTTTTTAGTTTTGTAAAAATTAGATTACGCTATAATTGAATATATCGTAAAATAGTACATTTATAGCGTAATCTAATTTTTACAAAACAAAAAAAAAATAAAAAAAATTTTGGTTCTTTTTTTCTATAAGAAAAAATTACAATGGCTCCTCTATCACGCTTAGTTGATTTGATCGCCATTTTGGTCTCTGTTACCCCAGTGTGCGCCGTGGTGCGCATCCTCGGAGATTCCGCATCCTTGAAAATCCTCGGAGGTTCGGCCATGACGAGGAGGATGGCTGTCCGGATCCTCCTCGTCATGGCCGAACCTCTTAAAGTAGCTGCGGAAGCAGTCGTGACCGCTCAGCACCTGGGTCAGATAGAAATCCACACACTCATTATATGTCATTACAAAGAAGTTTGGGAGAGCGTATTGAAAAGCTCTTGCGGACTGGAAGTCCGGAGGAAGAGAGAAGGAGAGAGAGTGTGCGAGAGCGCTGGGCTCCGTGAAGCGCGATATTGCGAGGCCACTAGTGCTTCACACTGGCTCTCGAAAATAAGCGGCCTCTTGGCGCGAACAGCCGTTTCGTTTGGTTATTAGCACCATAAAACCTGGTAATACTAGAAAGATGAATCGGATTAGTTCAGGAGAAATGGGATTGAAAGTCCGAAAATGAAAATTTAGAAAATTGAGCTGTAGGGCCCGATTGAGCAATATGTATGTTCTAGCTTTAAATACGCCTCAATCATCCCGATCCAATATACAATACTTAAATATAAATAAATCAGTGTGAACTATACGTAAATGTAATGAAAGTGTAGATAACTTTTAAAGAACCAATTGCAATAGTATACAAACTTCGGCTTACCGAAGTTAGCTTCCTGTCTTGTTGTTTGTGAGAGTGTGACTCCATAAAGTATACATATTCTCAATCAGCATCACCAGAAGAGACGATTTTCCCATGTCCGTCCGTCTGTCTGTCCGTTACTATGCAAACAAATATCTCAGTTTTAAAGTTATCTGAATAAAACTTTGCAGATAGTCTTCTTTCTTTTACAGGTAATATATTTATATGTCGGTGACTATATCACATATATCATTAAATATTATACAAATAACAATCTTAGCTTTTTTATATTTTAGGGTTATTATGATCGAATGAAATCCGAGGAGTTCTCACATCTCGCACCCACGAGTCTACAGGGCAAAGAGGACATACTGTTTGGCAATTTGCATGAGCTCTTTACTTTTCACAATGAGATTTTTCTGAAAGATCTTGAAAATTGTATTTCAACTACTGAGCTCGTCGCTCTGTGTTTTGTTCAAAGGGTAAATTAGTTAACATTTACATAAGAGCCCAGCAATTTACCTTTTCTTTTTTTAGCGCGATACCTTTTTCCGCCTTTACTCTTGTTATTGTCAAAACATCCCTCGTTCTGAGCGATTGCGTGAACAGCTTGTAGATACACACTTGTTTCTCCAAGAGTGTCAAAAACGACTTGGTCATAAGCTACCATTAGCTGCATATTTACTAAAGCCAGTTCAAAGGATTACAAAATACCAGTTGCTTCTGAAGGATTTGCTTCGGTTCAATGACAGTGGAAACTGTACCAAGGAGCTTCAAAAGGCGCTTGACTGCATGTTAATCGTTTTAAAGTGTGTCAACGACTCAATGCATCAAGTAGCAATAACGGGATTTTTGGTAGGTATTTTTTTGTTTAAATAAAGAACTAAAATAAAAGCTGACATACATGATATTTATTCAGGCTGATATAGCAGAGCAGGGCGAACTTTTAATGCAGGACTCCTTCCAAGTCTGGTCAGAATCGAAAAAGGATATTCGTCTCCGGATTAAGTCACAGCATCGACATATATTTCTCTATCAAAAATCAATGCTATTTTGTAAGCTAACTTCAAAACCAGGTCACAACAAAAGCACCTACCAATTTAAGCACGATGTAAAGGTAATAAATCTATTCAGACAAACCAAAATTTATATTTATACTTTGATAATTTTTCTTGATAGATGTCACTTATTGGGCTAACAGAGACTGTGCGAAGTGATACCAAACGCTTTGAAGTTTGGACTCAGGGACGTCAGGAAGTCCATACATTACAAGCACCGACACTTAACGTAAAACAACAATGGGTTGCAGAAATAAAACGTGTCCTACTCAACCAACTCGAGGAGCTTAAAGGCGAGAAAATAAAGCAATACAGCTTAAATCATCAAGGTCTTAGGCAGACAACTTCTTGGGACACCACAAACACTATTCTTTGTACTCCAACCAGAGCTTTAAGCCTTGAAGCTTCTTCAGACACTTCCAAAAGAAACTCAAACTGCAATAGCAATGATGATGCTCCTGCTGCATCTAGTAATAGCGGGAATGACCTGATAAACAAAGATCAACAGGAAAATTGTGGATGGAGTTCGGATTGCTCAAATAGCGAAGACGAATTTTCTGTTACCGAAGAAAATAGCAGCCCAGTAAGTATGATAAAAAACAGTAGATTTAGATTAGATTTAAGCAGCAAAAAAATCACGTACCAAAATAAAAATAAATGTAATGATAAACCATGTTATAATCTATTAACTGAACGCTTAAATCATCCATTCAAGCCAAATAAATAAAAAACCATAAATTATTCAGCTCATTGCTCGTGAGAATCTGTTGCAAAATTTATATAGATAAATATGTATGTCTTTGTATTGAACCTATCGACCTGATTTTTCGGAATGCTTCATTTTTAGGTAACGATGTCCTCTTAAAACTGATTTTTTGACAGGCCCAGTAGGTCAGGAAAATCGCAGTTTCCCAACCTTTGAAAGTAATCTTAATGCAGCTTTGGTAGACGCTTTATAACCAAGCCAATGGCTGAGGTCTACGGCTCTCAACTTGTGAGCGAAAGTACATGATAGGAATCCTGGTCGCAGTCGTATAATATGTATTTTTTAATGTCCATATATTATCATTTGACCAGAAGTTTGCAACGTAATGAAGAAAGAATCTCCGACCCCATTTGTTTTCGCTGTCTGTCCGTGCGTGTGAAACAACAGATCTCTAAGATTATAAAAGCTAAAGCCACCAAATTTGGTGACAGCACTCTAATCCGTTGAACGCATATCAAGTTTGTTTTAGAATTTGGCCACGCCCATTTCCGGCAAAGGTATATGATATGATACAAGTGGGAAAGCTACATTCGAGTGTGACGACTGTGAGATACCCGTTACCCAAAGCATTGTGGGTTAAATTAAGTTAGACATGAACATGGAAAAAAGAAATTGTTGAGAAAAAGTAGCAGAGACAAAAGTAGCTAGAAACATGTTGTGCAACATCCAACTAAGACAAATGTTGCTAGGGAAATGTTGCGCAACACGCACTGACACTCGCTCTCAAAAGCTCAGACACCCGGAAAGTATTCCTGAGCAGTGCGATAGAGCGAGAGGGTGACTATTGACCTCTTGTTTTGACTCAATGCTACGAAACCCTTTTCGAGTGTCAGAGTTCTTAGCTTTTGAGAGAATGAAGAAAAATAAGCATACACAGAAACTTTATTGTTTAATAACTTCCATGTTTACCATCCGATTTTCTAAAATTTTCAAAATACGTCCGAAAATGCTTTCTTATTTATTATATCTATTTACTTTAAGCCGAAAATTACGATTATAGCTTATATACAATTTTTTATGATTTTCGGGGGCGGAAGTGGGCGTGGCCAAATTTTAAAACAAACTTGATCTGCGTGCAACAGATTCCAATGTTGTCACCAAATTTGGAAGCTCGAGCTCTTATAGTCTCTGAGATCTGTTGTTTCACACGGACGGACGGACAGACAGACAGGCAGACAGACGGACATAGCTAAATCGACTCGGCTGCTAACGCTGATCAAGAATATATATACTTTATGGGGTCGGAGATGCTTCCTTCTGTCTGTTACATACATTCTTGGTTGTACACTATGGGTACCGGATATAAAAAACATAATTTGGGTGGCCTACTTAACTTCGAAAAACCATTTACCTTAATGACAACAATTAACCTGACATTGAAAAATCGGCCCGATCCGACTTTTATACTATTGGTAATAGGAGGAAGACTATCTGAACGAATGGACATTGCTAATAGTAGGTTTCCACTGCTACATTCTCGCTGATGTTCGATTCTTTTACACGCGGTCTCCCGTAAGGGGCTGTTCATATATTACGAATTCCCGTGTCCTTATTAAAACTATCCGATTTATTCAGCGACTTATTAATATCCAAGCTTAGAACTTTGAAACCTTGTATATCCTCAAATATCATGAATAACGTAATAATGGTATAATCTGGATTCTCAATTTATAGTAAATATATAAAATAAAAAAGATTCGTATGGACGTTTTCTGAAAATTTAAGTAAAATTGGAAAATAAGCTTTGCAGATATTATAAAATAAAGGCTAGTACTAAGATCAACGAAATCCGCTTACGGAATTCCGCGAGCGAAATTGTGATTTATTTTGTTCAGTAATCAATGTTACTGAAAAGGGTCAAAATCCATCAAAATCGGTCTCACTGACTTGTATTTTCAGCTGTGTTTTGTAAACAAACTTTATAAAGAAACTGTATAAACTAATTTTATAAACAAACTTTATAAAAAAACTATATACAAACTTTATAAAGAGAAATTAATTCAAACGCATTTTATTGGGCGTATTATTAATGTAATACGCGGCAGTGGAGTTGAAGGCAAGTAATAGTGGCGCCAACGGCTTCGCCGTCAATAAAAAATTTCCCAATAAAATTGTCAATAAAATCACAATTAAATGTCTTTTATGTGTTTAACCACACATATTGGGCCTCGCCTTTACGGCTGTAATCAAGTCTACATTATCCTCAAGGCTATTGAAGCGCTCCAACCGACAAGCAATTTCCCCGTTCACTCTTCCTCTACATGTTGCTCACGAAATCTATACAATTTTCTTTATTTCACTTACGGAATCACAGCTGTTTACTAGTACGTTCTGCTAACCGTTTTACCCGTTTCGCTCACGGAATTCCGTTCATCTTATTACCCAACCAAACGAAATACCAAAAAAAAAAATTCTTCTTCTTGCTCTTTTTCTTCTTTTTTTTATATGAAGTTTTTCGCTTATGAATATTTTTCGTTCATCTTAGTACTAGCCTTAAAGAGAGAATTATATGATAATAAATAATGCGTAGCCGACTCGGTCGCGGGTTCAAAACCTGGCGGAGGCCTAATCATCCTAGTCAATTATTGTCAATTGTTGTCATATATTTGTAATTATTTTATTTGTTTACCAAAAATTATTTAAAAAGGAGAAAAGCTAAATAAGCTCGTAAAAAAAAGTATATATTTGGGCCAGCTCCATTATTATGAAATGAGCGGCGATTGTCATACTAAGTATGCTCCAACCACGTTTGAGAAAAGAATGGCGTCAGAACTGCAGAACAGAAATTGTGTAAACAAAACAAGACTGATTATAAAAAGACATTTCTAGGCGATCGTGGCCGCAAGGGAGGCAGCGCTGGCAGCATAGACAGCGGAGACGGTAGTGGGTGTAGGAAAGTAGGAAGTAGCATAGTCAGCGAAGTCCGCAAAAGTTAGTAGGGCGGTTGTTCACAATTCAGCGCTCTCGTACGGAAGTGGGGATATAACTCAGCACTGTTGCCGACAGAGGAGGTGCAACAGTTCTTAAAAATTTAATTAGGAAATTATTCGGTATATGTATTTGTGTACAATGGTTTTTGATATTCTTGCGCAATGAACTTTTGCGAAAGAATTTGTTTTATATATTATTTTTATAATTTATGTTTTGTTAGGTTATTAACTTGTGTGTACATACATATATCAACCCAAATTGTTCTAGCTAACTTCATAATGTCTTATTCATTTTAAACAGGGTAGTAAATTTGTAGCCCTTGCGGATTATACAGCTATGGGACATTCGGAAGTTTCATTACGTGAAGGTGATACTATTGAACTGCTAAAAATTGGCTGTGCCGGATGGTGGTATGTGCGAGTCCTAGGTAATTAAATTCCGTTCATCCAAGTTATGCTTAATTGTTTTATTAATTTTTATATTTTTTGCAGATACTTGTGCAGAAGGTTGGGCTCCAGGTGCTTATACGCAATCAATCAAACAAAAATCTTTACAGTAGTCAAGTCCCAACTAAGAAAAATTAGGTTTAATATAATTAGATGTGTTAACTGGCCATTTTCAGCCGCATTGCAAAACCAAAAGCTTATAATATATAATTTATTCAGACTAGAATTTAACAAATTTGAATTAAATATGTTAAAAAAAAGTGTCCAGATAATACAAATTATTTAATATAAATAAATTTATTTACACAATTATACATGAATTATTGATGTTTCCCCTAGGTACCCGTTGGCTGGCGGATAAAATAAGTTACCTTTAACGTCCTCCGGTTTTCACTTATCTTTTGTGATGTTTACAAAACTTTTCTATTTCATATCAAGGTGCTCTGTTTTATTTTTTAAGCTTTTGTCACAGTTTGTTACCGAAATATTACAACGATTTCCTCGCCGGAGTCAGCAACAGCAGAGTGGCCGCTCTGGTCCACTTCCCCCGAGGGAAGTGGGCAGTCACTGGATAGTCGCACTGCATCTTTGTTAGGCGAACTGGTTACGAGGGGACGGCTGATGACGGCAGCGATTTTTCTCAGTTGTTTTGCTCAAGAGAGGGGGTGGCTATTAAAGGGGTAAACTGCTTCAGCTCGAGGAAGCACACAGCTGCAGGAAAGTACACCTTCGAAGAACTGGTTACCCTTCTGTCTAAGATTTATACCTGTTTGAACTCAAGACCTATTTCTCCAATGTCCGGAGACGCCACTGATCTTGTAGCTCTTAGCCCCTGGCATTTCCCAATCGGTGAGCCACTCCTTACGATGTCTGAGCCTGAGATTGAAGAAAGTCCCAGTTCCATAGTCAACCGATGGCAGAGGTTAAAAGCCTAGCATCAGCAATTCTGTTTGCGTTGGAAGAGAAATACCTAAAGAAACTCTCCAAAGAAACTGGCGGCTAGAGCTGAGCTAGCTTGGAGAATTCCGATGTCCACGCTACTACTTCGGCGCAAGACGAGTGCGGACACTACAACTGCATGTTTTTGTGGACTCCAGCCAATCGCCGTGCTCCGATGATGACTATGTCAATTCCATGACTGAACTCTAAACAGCCGTACTGGGTACGAGACTGATGGCCACCGTAAAACAAGAACACGGTGTGGCGATCAGCACCTGCGTACTATGAACAGATTCTAAGACAGTGCTACAAGAAGTTTGTCGGAAACCGGGTGGCAGAAATCTTAGGGTCCACGTAGGCGTCCAAATGTCCATCTCCATTGGGAAACCTCAGTATCGGTTCCCAGTGTCTACGCGGGCCTCCATTCCTGAAGGGACCTGAATAAAGCCGGTCAACATCTTCATCGAGTGACGATTGCGCCCCACAGGCCGACGATGAAGAAGAGATGAAATGTGAGATTGCACTGGTCACGGCAAACACCCCTTTTATATCGTTACAGAAATTTTCGACTTACAACCGATTGGTCAGGAGGATCGCATGGGTGATCAGATTTATTGGACGATGTCGTGGACTACTTATCGACCGAGAGGACCACGAACTTACGACGCAGAGCGCACACTGATCTGCCAATCGCAGCGATAAGCGTTTGCTGAGGAGCATATACGTCCTTCACTGCCTTCACATCTTCTCGTCGCAGGTTTTGCAAGATTTGGAAGGTTTTTTATTCCAGGACGTTTTGGGTTGCCCGCTCCGCTAATCTGCACACTAACCATCCCCGTGTGCTCTTTTGGGGATTTTCCACCAAGCCACTGCACATTGAGTTGTCTCTTACCTTTCAGTTTTAGGCTGCGGATAAGTACATCATCAAAAAGCTGACGACCTTTCATGGAGCCGTACATAATTGTCAACCTGCGTATTCCCCCCGTACAACGTCACGGCAGAACTCGGTGACCTCCATCCGAATCGACGAAACCCAGGTTCCGGTGCTGCGTTTCCTTTCCGCTGCATTTCAGTCGCCTCTCATCCTCCCTGATTCCTGCGTCTATAACTGCTACTGACCCAGGAGGACTACTCAGATGAGAGCCCACTGGCTGTGGCGTTCGTCTCCGTTAGCTGCTGTCCCTATACCACTTCCGTTCATGGCTGCTCCGCTGATCCCTCTTGTGGTCAGCATCAGACTGTGGTGGCCATCTGGGATATCCAGCTCGCTCGTGCAGGAGGTAGTGATGCCTCATCTGGCATCCAAAGACATTGCATTTGTTGGCCTTCTTGCAGAATCGGTTCATGTGTCCACTACCCAGGCACAGGAAACAAATCCTATGCTTCTTTGTGAATTCAATTCGCGCCTTGAACGATCCTCCTTGATCCTCCTTGATCGTATGCTGCCTCTAACATATTGGGCAACGTTTGAGGCGGTCAGAATCCAGATAAGCCATATAACTCGCTTGCATGCAACATCCTTCGTTTCGCATTATCCTTGATCCCGACGTCCGTGACAGCGCATACCAATTTAGCGAATTCATGAGCCACACGTTCATCTGCACCTCTGTCGGATATGACTGTATCGTTAACGCGTGCTTTGCCCAGTCCAACCTCTTGCCTATGGGCAACTTGACAATCAGCTCCTCCATCAGGGTTGGATTCCCGCTGGTTGCGGCTTGTTGTTGACTGCAGGAACGCTGCAAGATTGCTTACCCTTGTGGCGAACGGTACCATCCTGGCTACGTTGTGCTTTTGAATTGGCTACACATCCCACACGCTTTCCAGCTGACTACAAATCAGTTGCTCCGGACGTCCATACCGGAATCGTAGCTGCTCCAGTACAGCTTAGACGTTGCTGGGGTGTATCAGCAGCGACTTTACTGCTTTTACTAGGCTCTGGTTGTTTTCCAATGCTGTGCCCTTGATAAGCCACCGTTGTCTCCAAGAACGCACTTTGGAATATTGGCCATTCCTGAGGCTGACCCTCAAACTCGGAAAGATCAGGAAATGTACGTGGCGTCCATCCATTAGGTATACTCGCAGATGCCGTTTCATATGATCCAGGCGATCGCGCAGATACCTCCAAGTTGCGTTGTGGCGCCCTTAGTGAGTTAACGAAAGGCTCTACGAAATACAGGGATACAGGGATGTATTCCAGTATAGGTATTTTTTAGTATTTCACTATGTTCGGACTACACCCAGAAAAATGCATCGACTAAAAAGCTGCCAAATTGCCAAAAAATTTAGTCCATTTGACCTAACACGGAAGTCGAGGCAGTTATTGCCTAAAATTTGTCAAAATTCCATATTTTTAGGTAAAGGAAACTGACATAAATTTAGGGCAATATTTTTAGGCCTTAATTCAAGACAAGATTTGTCCAAAATAATTTTAGTTTTTTTTGATTTTTAGGCAATACTATGCCTAAATCTTCACTTTTAGCCAATATAAGCCTAAAACTGGATTTTTATATAATATTAATTTTGTATTAGTACATTCATTTAAAATAATAAAGGTGTATTTCAAAATGCATACAGTATTTATTTTACTGTTGCAGTAGAGACTTGCTTTGGACGTAGTCCAAACATATCTAAGAGTTGGACGTAAGCCGTAACTCCATGACAGGGATGTTAGAACCAGTTGGGAATTAAATGCAGACACGCGAGGGGATATTTTTAGGCATCCTATTACCTAAAATGTAGATATCCAATGGCCTATAAATGGGATTGTGTGCTTTGGGGTTTTGCTTAAATTTTAAGCCTACAATTCCTAAAAATATGTCATTTTGTCATTTGTCATTTTGGCACCGACTACAAGCTCGACAGACGCCAGACCAGACCAGCAGCAAATCGTCAGGCGACAAGTTCCGGAAGAGCTGCATGCTGCGTATGAAAGGGGCAAACGTAGATATAACCTGGCCGGGAGATCTACAAGCTGAATTTTGTTCTCAGCAAATTCCAGATAGGGATCAATGCCAAATTTTGCCAGAAGTATGTGAAATGCCGCGTGGTCTGCTCAGTTGGGAACAGTCTCTACACCAAAATAAACAAACAGAGCTTAAACTTAATAAGCGTTGCCTCAAAATTATACTCTAAGCAGCATAATGAGCTTAGTATTGATTTCATACTTCATAATATAAATTTAACACTAAAAAGTTTAGCTGTTATCCTCAAGAGTTTAAATTGTATATTTTCGAGTATACTTTTTGTACGAACCTACATCGAAAATTCGATAGCATATGGCGCTAGCAGGAATTAAGTGCTATTCTGTTTTTCTCATAAGGGATTTTTGTCAAGTCTTGGTGAATTTAAAAGTAGATATGGCATCCTCATATGGTTATTTGTGATGCCATTCATTATGTGATTCATTAGGTTGAGAGTTCGAGCCCTGGGTAAGGCAAATGTTTCAGTTTATGTTTTCTTGTGTTTATTTGTCATTCAGATCGCCTATGTATATGTCAGGGGCTGAGACGTTTGCTGCTGTTCTTATTGCATTTTGAAGATACTGGCCAATGTCTCTGCTTGTAGGATTAGCTACCTAATCCTTCCTTAGCGAATGAAGAAAATACTTAAACGATTGCATTTAAACGACTTTGTTGGTCTTTGGACAAAATATGCCACTTTGGTAGTTCTTTTTCAGGGCTCTCTCCACCAACATACAGTTCAGAAACCTGATCGTCGATAGAAATGTTCTTGGCTAATCCAAATTCACGCCAAAAGTCTATTCCTAGGTATACTTCTTGTTGAAGATCTGGAATAATAAAGAGTTCTAACTCCTTCGTTTTCTGTCTATATTAGACATCTGCAAGAAATCACTCACAACATACGTTTCATTGAGTATATTCGAATGAAATGGAATGGAATGAGTGGAATGCAAGAAATGAAACGACATTGTATCAGTATTCGTTCCCGTTTTGCTTCATAGCTTGGGACGTTGAACGAAATGAATGAGAAGGAATGAAGCGAAAAATTTGGCAATGCGTGTTATATTCGAATCATTCGAGTTGTTGTGTAGGAATTCGAATTTTCAGGGACCACCTGCAGTTCGCAAACAGACGCAAGTGCAGACGCAAACATGGACACCTCAATAAAAGAGGTCGACGAATATGTATCTGTATGTATTTGTAGTCCGCGTTATTTTTATTTTGTTCTTAGTTTGATGTTATGTTATGTTTCCTTACACTGGTGTATCTGCAGTTGCAACTCGAATCATTCGAATTCAGCGTCTCAGTTTTCAGAGTTCTCACTTCATTCCATTGCTTTCTCTTTCTCTATTCTTTGTGCGGCTGAGTCGTACGTAAGCGAGTCAACTCATTCAATTCAGTTTGGCTTTGCTTCAAATTCACTCAACTCATTTTGAGCTTTGTGCATTTGAATGTGATTTTTTTGCCACTCATGCAGATGTCTAGTCTATATGTTACTTCCGTTAATAGTTTTCCCACCACTCTAATTTGGGCTCCATTTGCAGTTCAAATGCTTCCAGCACATTTCTTTGTTTTTCCTAATGCCATGAGCTCGATTGCTGCCTTGCCTCCCGCACAACTTAAAGTAGCTCCTGAATCCAGAAGTGCATTATACTTGTTTCCTTCGATACAAACTTCAGTATAGAGTCTATCATCGGACTTGGGCAAAATTGCTGATATTATTTTTCCCCGGTCGGATCGTAAAGTTTTCCAGTGATTTCTCAATCGTTTGGTGGACCTTTTAGGAATCGGACTAATGTTTGATATTATAGCTTCGGCGAACAACTTTTCCCTAGCCTTATGATAATTATCTAGCCTAACATGAAGAGGAAATGTGGAATAGTGTCGTTTTGAACCTTCTACAGACCGTCCTCTTGTACTCTCTTCACTTGGTTTCTCCTGAGAACTTACAGATACACAATGATCGATTAGTTGTTCGGACATGTCTGCTTCTTGTCGAGTGACATGCCCGCTTGTCGGTTTCCCAACGGGTTACATCTCGGACATCGAGGCTTGCGAATATCCTTCGCGCCACACCCAAAAGAAAGTATAGCCAGCGGCTCTTAGCAATCATCAAATCGATGCCCAGACTTTTCACAATTCCAACAGACAAGATTAAATGGTTTGTGCTGAATGGCTAAGATCTCTTGATCAGATAGATTCGGATCCGGTTGGCTTTGACATTCGTAAGAATCAGTTAGCTCATTTATATAAGAACGGAGAGTTCGAGGCTTATATGCTTTAATCTCGTTGTAAAATTGTTAATGTTTACGAACTTCAACTCTTAATTGTGATCTATTTAGAATTCGTAAATGAAGTAGTTCATGATGTAAACTTGGTTTACCATTCCTTATCAATAAATCCACTAATTGGCTTTCGGACATCTATCGCACATTAATAATCATCAAATGCTTCATTTTCGCCTTGTCGTCTTTTCCGTATCTTTTCCCAAATGTCAAGATCAGTCTCCGCTTCCTCAAAACGTTTACGAAATTCCATTCAAAATATTTTCCAAGTAAAATTGGTATAATTGCGGTGAAATTTTTTGCCAAACCAATCACTTGCCTTATTAGCGAATAAGAGATACAAGTGATCACAGAGAAGCTGATAATCATTATTCAAGTTCTGTTCCGTTAAAGATCGTATCCTATAAATAAAATCTTCCATTCTCATACAATTCCTAGAACCATCGAATTTTATCGGCAATTTTGAATTATACTTGCAGCTTTTTCAGGGGATCTTTGGATATTCGATCTATTTCGGGGACTACTGGTGCCAGAGTGGTTACCTGAGACGGAAACTGGTATATTATTTCTAGTATCGCTATTTCCAAACGGAATGGAAGCAGGTATCTCGGATCTTCCGTTTCTGTCTCGATTTCTCAGCGACGAATTACTTCGGGTTAAATTCAGAACAGCTAGTCGGTTACTAATAGTCTCCTCAATGTTAGTGGTTAAGATCTCAAGCATATCATCCATCATATTTGCTTGTTGAACGCTTAAAGTTTGTTGTATAAACCTCACTATTTCAGCCTGTGATTCAGAACTAATCCCTTCTTCCTCAGTTCGCAACTCTTCTAACTGTCGTGTTTTAGATCGAGTAGACACGCCTATTCTCGAACTAAAAGGTCTTCCCCTACCTCGATTTATAGTGACTACTCTACCTTTTACAGGATTACCTCCTTCTTGATTTCCAACTGCCGCATCCTCGTTTCCTGATGCCACGTCTCCAATTTGATCTTTTTTTTTTCAGCTGCCAATGTGTTGTTATCAAAATTTAGTTGCGAAAGAATGGACCCTGTAGCACATATTGGACACGCTGGAGTAACCTTGATTGCTTCAACTATACAGTGCTTATGAAACTTATGCTGACACGGAGTTCTAGCAGCTAATTCATTAAGCAAAAGTACTTCATTGCAAATAGCGCAAAATGGATCGACTTGATGGATTACAGCGTCGATGTTTTCGTTACTTCGCTCAATCCCCATTTTATCTTCTTTATTGATTTTATAAATTTCTTTAATTATTTATTTTTTTAAGTATTTAATTTGATAATCTTCTAATGTCCGTCTTTCCTCGTCCAAGGATTCTATAATTCTAGCAAAATTTCCTCTTCCTTCAGGCTATTCTTTTACAGTTAATTAGGAGTTTAAAATTTGTTCAAGAAAATACTCAAATTACTGGACAATGTCTAAAGACTGTCTAGAACATTGTATTTCCTAAGCATTTAGAGTTTGCATCTTATAATACTTCCTTTAAAAAATTATCCATTAATACATTGATTTTGACTAGCCTAGATCTATTAGGGTCGATCAATCCGAGCACCGAATTGCAATCGCTAAGTCCACTAATTGAAGTAGCTAGAATTCGCCGTCAACAATAATTTGATGTTCTTTATGGAATTTGGTTATGGCCAGCTAAGGTGTATATATATTTTTGGGAGCTTAAATGGGACGAAAGATATCCTTTCTACGCCCCACGTTGGGCGCCAGATTGTGTAGTGTTCAAAACAGGACGAAATAAAATAGCCTTCTGAGCCTATAATGGCTCACCAACTATGATCGTTACCCAAAGTTGTTCTTTAAGAGGCTAGGTTCGACGGTGCGCATTCTTGCTGTGCTCGGGTCCAGCTCGTCGGATTGGTCGGGGTTCTTTCTCACCTAGCTATCTTGGTTTCTAACACAAATCATAATGCACAAGAAAACTAAACTCAAAACAGTCTCTAAAAGGGTGAAGAAAACAAACAAATGATAATGATTTCGCGCCGCTACGCGTTCAATTACCGAATAAAAGCGGAATTCTGTTCGATGATGGGATCACAGGTGTTAAGTGTCCCGTTTCTCTACCCACCCAACCTTGACAACGTATCTAAATTTGACCGTTGTCCCAATGTAAAAGAATCTTTATATTCTTAATTCATTTTAGTAGAACTTAGCATGAGTACTCGACGAACGGAGATAATAAAAGTTTAAGCCAACATGTTTATGATCATAAGTATACAAATAAGTTTCATTTTAATTCCATAGTACTCAAAGAAAACTAACAATTAGAATTACATTTAACATTAAATTAGGCAAAGGTAGCTTTTAACATTTTATATACATTTTGTAATTAATTATGTATGTAATTGGGCGTAATATCTGTCTCAAATCAATTTATATATATATATATATTTCGTTTTCAGTTAGGCATGCATATCGTTTTATAAATACTCACAGTAGCTTTTAAAACTCTCACCGATGTATCATTGGGACCAAGAAGACTCCGATGTAGTTGCTGTGTAATTAAGAACTTCGGTTACTTATATACATATATATAGAGAGAGACAATGATATTTCAAAGCTTTCCAATTTCATATTGCTCGGTCTTAAATACTAATTTTCTTTAAGTAATGTATGCATTAGTTCATAGTTTAAGAACAGAAAAATTTACTTTTTATGCAAAACAATTACTGTGTTGGCTACGGCTGCGTCTCGACGGAGCCCCAATCTGCATAAGTTATGGTGTGGCACACAGAGAGATTGTCCACCTGCGGCGACGTTGGGAGTCCTTGGGTTGGCGATCTGTTTCCCAGAGTCCCAAATAAAAGGTCCAGAAAATTCCAAAGTGCGACTCTTAGCTTTAATGAGGTTAAATTGAATATGTTGAGAGAACGGGCACAGAGGGTACGTCCATCTCTTTTGGCTATCGCTCGCAGACTTGTTCTTCGGCGTGCATTTCATTGCCGACCACGCTGCCAGCTTAAAACTTTAATATAATACATAAGCAAAAATAACTGTGATCGCGCTCAGTTTTCCGTATTGAGAGCGAGGGACAAAAAGGAATGTGTATAACTAGAGCGCTTTTCCAGTGAGCGCGCTTCCAGTGCGTGACGTCATCAGGGCTGTAGGCGATTCTAGTGTTGAGAATCGGAGCAGTCCAAACATTCTCCCCCCTAATGATAACATCGAATATCATTAGCTCCTGGTCCAGCGTCCATGATGTCGAAGGTTTAAAAATCGCTAGAAAGAGAAAGAGCAACTTAGGATTGTTGTGGAGGGTCAACGTCATGATTCTCCCAGTTTTCTTGTATAGGTAGCGGGCACAATTTTGCTACTGGTCGTTTAATAAGACCACTCTGTGACTTGAGTGTAACAACTCGAACTAAACCGTCTTGTCCTCGATGAGTTTGGGTAATTCGACCGAGAGCCCAAAGATTCGACGGCACACGTTCATCTTTAATGAGTACTATGTCACCAGCTTGTAAATTATTTCTCTTTTCCAACCATTTTGGTCTCCGCTGTAAACGCGATAAATAATCCGAGGACCAACGCTTCCAAAATTGTTGAACTAAATGCTGACAATTTCTCCATCGCTCGGTGGCACTAAGCTTTTCTGTTTGTTCTGTTGGCAAGGCGAGTAGCGAATCTCCTACTAAGAAATGTCCAGGGGTTAATACCATTAGATCTTCTGGATCATTACTCAGAGGACACAATGGGCGAGAGTTTAAACAAGCCTCGATTTGGGCTAGTACAGTGGCTAACTCCTCATATGTCAGCTTATGATCGCCAACAGTTCGTTTTAAGTGATACTTCATTGACTTCACCCCAGCCTCCCACAAGCAACCAAAATGTGGAGCCGAGGGAGGGTTAAAATGCCAGGTGATCCCTTCATCTGTCATCCTGGCCAGAATAGTTTTTTCAATATACATCTTGTATGCCAACTTGTCGGCTTGTAGTTTTTTGTTCGCGCCTATGAAATTCGTGCCACAATCGCTATAAATGTGAACACATTTCCCACGACGACCGATAAATCGTTGCAATGCTCCAATAAACGCGTTTGATGTCAAATCCCCTACTGGCTCCAGATGTATGGCCTTGGTCACAAGACACACAAAAACCGCGATATAACCCTTCACCGAAATCCGACCTCTTCCTTTGGATGGTGTTATGTTGAAAGGCCCAGCATAATCGATTCCAATTGACGTGAAAGCCTTCTGTGGCCGAACTCGCGCCGGGGGTAAATCACCCATTTGCTGACATGTGA
>VNJO01000865.1:0-95727 GCA_008042535.1 Drosophila tani | reverse complement strand
GGAAATATTATCTTCCCCAGTCAGGACGACATCATCTTGCAATTTATCAGCCATCTTTTCTTTAAGTTTACGTTTGATGATTTTATATTAACTGGATTAGCGCAGCGAGTCTCCGCAGCCGTGTTGCTTGTTCGGTAACCAAACAGGAAAGAGGACGTCTATCCACACGTCAACTGTCATTAGACCGTTCATACCTTTCCAACACTAGCAATGCATACGGAGCCACACTCGACTCTAGTTCATACACCTAGAGTCCCACTAAACCAGGGCTGATACAAAGAACAGCCAATCACACAGTTCGCGGACATGTCAAACGTAGTACCGCATACTACATTCTCCGACAAACATATTAACATATTAACATATCAACATATTAACATTAACATTAACATTGTTAGCGGCATGTCATGCCAAGGAGAATAAAAGCAACTTACCAGCGTCTTGGCGGGCTCCAAGGACAGCGTGGAAACCTTGCGCAGCCGCAGCATGAAGATCTGGCAGCGCAGCTCCAAGGACTCGGACCTCTCATCGCTGTAGAACTCCAGGCCGCAGTCCCGGAAGAAGGCGGAGCCGTTCTGGCACTCCACCGACTGCGTGGAGCGGATTCGGCCGCCGCTCTCAAAGGTGCAGATAAAGTGGTAGTTGAAGAACATGTCCAGGCTGACATCCGCCCGCACAGGCAGCTCCATGGCATCGATCAGGAGGCACTGGGATCGCCCAGGAATTAAGGCATCTTCGCTGACCTGGGAGCCCAGCGGCGCTGCCTTACTTAGGCTGGAGAAGAGCAGCAGTCGCTCGGCCTCCACCATCTCCGAGGAGATCTCCAGCTCCGGCATCTGGCGGCAAATGCTCACAGCCTGGGCCAGCTGCTCGCTGGGGGTCAGCGACTCGTTCAGCAGAGAGTCCAGGTTGAAGCTGGCATAGTAGCTGCCACTGTCGCCCTCCCCCTGGCTGGACTGATCGCGCGACAAGTTCAGGCTCTGCGCCAGCCGCTGCTTCTCGGCCAGAATGAAGTCCTTGCCCTTGCGGTACGACCGGCGCACGGCGTCCTTCAGCAGGCGGTAGCGGGCCAGGGCGCTGACCGACATCAGCTGGCTCTCGCTCGAGTTGGGCAGCGTCGTCTGGCCGAGCTCACCCAGGCTGGTGCTGTTGTGGAGGCCCGAAGCCTGCTCCGCCTGCTGGGGCGTGGTGGGGCAGCTCAAGCTGAGATTGTGGCCCAGCGGGACTGGGCCATCGTTAATATCGATGCTCAGATTGCCGGGACTGGCGGGCTGAAAGACAAACCATTACTCAATCGAGGTTGATGAACAAACAAACTCTTATATTTCTTGGGAAAGCGATGGATGAGTACAGTGCGAAGATAGTAACTATTTACAGAATGATTTACAGAGATGAAGTGGTAGTGCGTCCCTAGTGGGAGTCAACAAAAATCTCTACCTTGGTTGTGAACCGCTGGCTCTGCGGCTGCCTCTTCTTGGGCGTACTTTGGTTCTCCGGCTCCGGCTCTATGTGCCCCGAGCCATAGTCATTGGTCACGAACGAGCAGCTGCTGTAGTCCGCATATAGCCCATCGGCGCCCTCATGGGGCAAGTCATAGGACACGGAATCCACCTGGGAACAGGTCTAAAAAGGAAGAATTTAAGTTGTAAATCATGGTGAGGGCATTATTTTCCCTTTAACTCACATTGGGCACCTTCTCCAGGCGATCCAGCACCAGTTCACTGCGACACAGGTTGTCCAGGAAGATCTCGCTGCGCTGCAGCGAGAGTTCCGATCGGGAGAGATTCCTGTGCTTCTTGGGCGGCGAATCCTTCTCACTGATGTTGTTCAAGGATTGGTGAGTGAGCGGCGGCGGCTGACGAACTACCGATGATTCGGTGCTCTGACTGGCCGAGCAGGAGGACTCAGAGGCACTGCCTGGCTCCTCGGGCAGCGGCATGAATTGAAAGAAGCTGCCGTTCTTAAGGGACTCGTGTAGGAAGTGACCCAAGGCCAAGGGGGGCTTTATCTGTGGCTGCACCGCCTGTGTGGTTACTTCCGGCTGCACTATTTGGGTTTTTACTGGACGCTGCACGACCTTGGCCACAGGAACTTCAGTTCGCACCACCTGAGACTTCGTCTGGGGCGAGTTCTTCGGCGTCTTCTGCACTTGGGCGTACATGGCACTGAGTTCAGCGGGTGATGGCGAGGGCACCGGCGTGGTTTCGCTCACATAGACCGTGGAGCTTGGCGTCGACGTGGTCGTGGTCGTGGGCGTGGGATTGATCAGGTGCGCTGCTGTCTTGACCTCGTGATGGGGACTGCCTCGAATCCGCAAGCAATCCTCCTCAATCTCCGAGTAAATGGGCTCGCTATCGACACGCCGATTGAGGCGCAAGGTAGTGACCGCTGATGTGGTGGCCAGGCTGCTGGCAGGTCCATCAGTGCAGTCAAAGCTATCGGTGGGACGGTGGCTGCGCACCGGGGGATCAGAGCGGGAGCAGTCCTAAAGGGAGAAAAATAAGGATTTAATAAGTATTTCTTTCTTTAATAAGAAAGTAAACTATTAGGGGTTGCTAAAAAGTAATATAAGTAATTTTTAAATATAGATATATCAACAGTGAATAACAGCCTTTGTAACGTTATAATTGATTTAACACAATTTAATTCAAATTTTAAATTTCGATAACTCGAATTTTAAATTTCGATAACTGAAGCGCTCCCAGCCTATCGATAACTATGGCAGTGCAGTCCAGCGAAGAACGAGCGCAAAGCAAGCGAGGCAAAAACAGCTGACAGAAGCATTTTCCCCATCCCCTCCCTTTTACTATCGTTTTCGGAAGCGTTCAACAGCTCAAAATTCGTGGTTTTATCAAAATAACTCTAGAATAAGGAGGCCAGGCCCACTGGTAAATGGCAAGGCGCACCGCGAGGAGATGTACAAAGCCCTGCTCCGCATTGTGCCATTCGAAAATACAATCTTTGCTGCCAGGCGTCTGAGTATCACAAGCGGAGTCAACGGAAAACGCACGAACATGGAAACGAGCTACGACTTCAACAGGCGCTGGACGCCAGTTGGCGAGGGCAAGCGGATCGGCTGCAAGCAGGCCACCTTCAAGCTGGTCTCGTACAACATACTGGCGCAGGACCTGCTGCTGGAGCACCTCTACCTGTACCAGCACATCCAGCACGAGTTCCTCACCTGGCGTCGCCGCCAGCAGAACCTGCAGCGGGAGCTGCTCAAGCTGAATCCCGACATCCTGTGCCTGCAGGAGATCCAGTTCGATGTATTGCCGCAATTCGTTCAGGGACTCCGCATCGGCAGCGACAGGCGCCTGGAGTATGTGTTCAAAAAGAAGACCGGCCATCGGACGGACGGATGTGCCATCATCTATGACTCGGCCAAGTTCCAGCTGGTGGATCAGCGGGCCGTGGATCTCCACGATCCCGAGGTGGCTCTGCTCAACAGGGAAATGGTGGCTTTGCTCGCCAAGTTTCGGTTCAAGAACTACCCGGATCCCAAGGAGTTCGTGGTGGCCACCACTCACTTGCTGTACAACCCGAGGCGTTCGGACGTGCGCTGTGCCCAGGTGGGCAGGGTGCTGAGGGAGCTGCACACCTTCGCCACGGACACACCGGTTGTCCTCACCGGAGACTTTAACAGCGAGATATTCACCGCGCCCCTCAAGCTGCTCATCGGTGACGAGCAGAGGAAGGACACGGAGGAGGAGGCGACGCTGCGCTTCGATGTGATCGATCCGGGCGAGGACACTGGGTCCACGTACCAAGAGAGCTGGATCACCGTGGACTACATCCTGCGCTCGCTCTGCTCGAAGAGCAAGCACAAGCTGCTGCCCATCAGCGTCTACTCGCTGCCCACGATCAGCAGCTGCCACAGGGCGGGCCAGATTCCCAACCACTACCTGGGCTCGGATCACTACGCCCTGGGCGCCGTCTTCAGTGTTGTCTAGTCTTTAAGCTTTTATCTACCTGACATTAAAAAGCATCTTGACCCTAACTCACCTGGAATGTTCTCACTGCGCGCTCGTCGCTGGCCTCCAGCTTGGCCCGAATGCTGCTCAGCAGGTAGCCCATCTTGTGGTGGTCGAGGTCCTTCTGGTAGGAGCGATAGGTGGCCGCCGTTGCTTCCGTTTGGAAGTCCAGCTTGCGCGCTCTGTTGGCCCGGGGCACCTTCTTGGGCGGCGTGGGCGCCTCCACCTTGCGCTCAAAGTCAAAGTACGGCTGCTGGCGAGTGGAGGTAGTCGTCCCCGAGGGCGTGGTCTGCAGGGGAGAGTGGTAGCTCCCAGGCGGCGACTGCGACTGCAGGTCCAGCTGCGAGTTGGAGGTCTGCACGCCCACAGTGCATAGTTGCTTCGGGGTCTGCTGCTGCTCCTCCCTCATCCGATGCTCCTGCTGATTCGATTTCTTGGGCGAAACAAAGCGGAGAATCTTGTTCTTGGAGTTGTTGAGAAAGTTCTTGGACTTGGCCCCCAGCTTCTTGGACTTTTGGCCCTTCCAGGGCGAGAGATTGCGCCACTGCTCGCCCCAGATGAACTTCTGGCTCGGATACTTGATGGGCGTCTCCTTGTATTCGATGTTGGCTGCCAGATTCTCGCTCATGCTCCCGTCGACAGTGTCCAGGGAGATCTTGGGCACCACTGGCTGCGGCTGTGGCTTGGGCATTTGCCATCCGATGGGCGCCTGGGGCTGAGCTGAGCTGGCCTTTGGCTTGCCCTCGTAGTTGAGCATGTCGCTGATCTTGGGCTCCGTCCAGCCCAGAATGATCTGCTTGGAGGCGCCACTCTTGCGGCTAAAGCTCTCCTGCCTGATGTTCCGGGCATAATGTGAACCCCGCTTGGACTCTACCACGCGCTCGATGTCGCTAAGCGAAGGGCAGGTGGGCAGCTGCTGTTTCCCGGGACTGCTCCTGGGCTTCTCCACCTCGGCTGCAAGGTGACATGGTTACAGGATTAGAAAAGGAAACGAAATGAAACCGTAACTCAACATTTTTGGCAACACAACTCTTTATTTTGGCAAATACATTGGGTTTTTTGGTAAGATTACACTTTGTTGGGGTTTGGTTACGGTTTCATTTTGGGCCTCTGCCTTGGCTACTCACCCATGGGATAGGATCTGCGCTGGCTGTCCTTCTTACTGACATTGCTAACCGGCACACGGACGCCTCTCTTCCGCAGAAACTCGTCCAGCACGCGCTCTGCTTCCCTTACAGAGGGATTTGTGGAGGTGAGCGATGTCCCGTCCAGACTGCGGGAGCTGCACCTGGGAGGCTTGGGCGGCGGCGCCTTTTGTTGGGCATTACGAGCCTTGTACTTGGCTTCACATTGCGAGAGGCGCTTCTGCAGCAGGCGTCCGCCTTGGCCTCCGCCGGAACTGCGTCGAGAGCGGGAGCTTCTGCGACTGGAGGGCTCTGCGGACAACATCTCCTTCTCCTGCTCCAGCTCCTTCTCCTTCTCCCGCTCCTGCTCCAGCTCTTCCTCTAGAGCCGACTCCTGCTCACTGATGTTGGACAGCACAGGAGCCGATGGCTCGTAGGCTATGGGTTTGTAGGCAGTTGCCTTAATGGTTTGGGAGCTGCTCCTGTGCCTGCAGGTGCTGGAACTGGATACTGGCAGCTTTTCCCTGTTGACGCGGACCTCGGACACCACACAGTTGTCGCGCAGCTCCTGGATGATGTGGATGAGCGGCTCACCTTCGCCGGCAACCGCTCGCAGGCTACTAACGGCACTAAATGGAGATTTGTGAGTGGATTTGACATTGGCCGGCTCGCTCTGACGGCGCTTCTCCGCCTGCTTCTCCTGACTGCCCAGATTGTTCTGCTTGGTGGCCTGGAAAACGGGAGTAATCCGGATTATATCGGGTTAATATGCAGGCCAGGGTGGCCACTCACCTTGCTACTCTCGGACCGCCTGCTGCGGCGGGGCAGGCGCACGTGCTGGTCACGTGGCGGCGCCGTGGAACCACAGTCCCCGCTGTCGCTGGTGAAGCAGTAGCAGAAGCCGTTCTGGCAGGGCTTGCCCTTGCGCTCCTGCTCCTTGTTGCAGCGATTCTGGTTGATTAGGTCCGCGTCCATGGTGCGGCGCCCTCTCGGCTCCCGGCTGTTCCTCGGAATGTGATTATTCTCGCAGTCGCGACTGTGGGTGGAAACCCGGCGGGTACGGCGTGCCCGGAACTCGTCGATGCACTCCTGCAGACTGAAAGAGCTCGTCGAACCAGACTCCGCGGAGTCTTCTTCCTCGTCCTCCTCCGTCTGCTCTTCCTCCTCCTCGGTGTCGTCGACTAGAACATGTTTGGTGGAGAACTTCGAACCTGCAAAAGTCTGTGTGGCGTGAAAAGCCGTTGTTTACATGCCTGCCATTGCGATTGCGATTTAAAAGCGAATTTCTATGCTCACTGCGGCCATATTAACGCTCTATTTACAGTTGATAAGCCACGAGGCCAGCTCGGTGCGTGCGCTCCACTTTTACACGTTGCACACGCTTTCCACTCCGCTTCGTAGTTTTCCAATCAAAAGAAAAGCGACGCCGCCGCCTGCATTACTATGTTCCTCTTTGTGCCGCTTCTTCGTGCCTTTATCAGACCAGGGATGGCAAGCAGCGAATGGGAGGCGTTGTCTTTAACATCCCTGTCCTTCGGTAGAGATGAGCATTTAATTAACGGCTACAAGTGGCTGCAATAAGAGTTTATTTCGTTTTAAGTTCTGTTAGATTTTAAAAGGCTTACTGGGAATATACAAATTTATTATTTGAAACACATTTTTTTTTAATCTGTACGGATCACTTTAATAAAAACTGTATCAATATACTTTTGAAAATAATTTTCTAGCTATCTAATAGAAAGGTATTATTCTCCGCCATGATACAATAACATAAGGTAGTCAGCATTCACATTCATAATCAGCATTCACAGGGTTAATAAATTTCCAGCGCTCTCGCTTCGCTCTCAGAGAAAAATGATAAAAAGAGAAAGCACTGCATTTTAGGGAAGAGGAAGAAAGAGGTGTTCCTCAGTATTCAGCGTGGTTACCACTTGTTGACAGTCAGAACTCGTTGAGAATTATAGTGCAACGCAAGCGATAAGTGCACCAATACTGTGCTTTCACTCTCTCCGTTCTCAGAGAGTCTATCTAGAAAGGGCAAGCACTGTCGAAAATATTGTCCTTAAAAGAAGGCAGCTCTTGATAACTTAAATACCCTATATATTTGTATCATGGCTGGAAAATATCTGTAATTCCCGCTATCCCGCATTTGTCAATCAAAAAAAGCGAGATCTAGTGGGAAAATAGCTAACTTGACAATACTGCTAGAATCAGCTGTCGGCATGAGGTTACGTCTTTGATTTCGTAAAGTTGTTAACAAATTAAGACTTAAAATAAAAACAAATAAGAGATGTCAAACAGCCACTTGTTCCTGAAGTCCGGCTTTCCTCGGGCTCCCCTGCAGAATGGAGTGGGACGCTACGTCTGCCAGCTGCAGAGAATCACGCTGAAGTTCTGTAAAAACAATGGCTCGAGCAGAGGCATGCGGTAAGGAAAATTCATTAATTTAACTGGAAAATGTATTAATACTTGTTTTTTAACTATCCAGAGACTTTATTGAGAACCACCTGGTGGACTTTGCCAAGGAGAATCCCGGGATTGTGGTCTATGTGAAGCCCAGACGTCATCGTACCCCCGTGTTGGTGGGAGAGTATTGTGAGTTTTTAAGAATTTAAGCTTTTAAGGAACAGATTATCAACAATAACATCTTTTTTCGTAGTAAACGGCGATCGCGAATGGCTGAACTGCAGAAACAACACCCAGGACGAGATCTCCAAGTGGATAGACCTCCTGAAGACCCAAAACGGCAGCTCCAGCTCCCTGCGTCTGCGTAAAATGTGGCATACGGATGTGCCCTCCATCCAGGGACCCTGGACACCCTTCCTGCTGCGTTCCCCGGATGCCCAGGGCCAGGTGTATCCCAGCACGGAGGCCTCCAAGCCGCTGGAGACCCCGCAATCCGCCACCGAGAAGCTTATCGAGCTGTTCCGGCAGCAGCAGCTGGAAGCTGGCGAGGAGGCGCTGAGCAAAAAACGGGCTGAGTAAAAGATCGGTAGGAGTTAAGGGTGTTTTCGGTAATTGTTGCTTTTATTTTTATAGCCAACCGCTAAATAAATATTTAAAATCTAAACGACTAAAACGGGTGCTTGCTCCTCTGGAAATATCGAAATTATTGTCCCCATTAGCGTTGTGTTGTGTCTTTTGATAGTTTCGATATGTTTCAAGTAATTGGAATATCATTTGTGGGAACCGCAGTGGAATATCATAAATAATGCTTAAGGTTAGTGACCCCTTTGAGGTGCGGAATACATGGAGAAATACGAGGGTAACAGGTTCTAATGGTGACAACTTAGCATAACCAACTTAGCATGGATTAACGCTAAACACAGGTGAGTTTGGGTGACGCTGATCAGCAGCAGGGGTTAATTAAGTACGTAGGAGTGTTCTTTTGCGAGTTTGGAGTATCAAAAAGTAGACAACGATCGTAATTGCTTTTGTTTGTGTTTGTGCTGAAGTATTTCCCATTTAACACTTAGGCTTAGACATAGATATAAAGTTACACGCACACACTTATACGATCAACGACTTACACACCGATTTAAATGTAAATTTTAAAAGCATTTTGCTCGAGTTTACAGTTTCCGTTTGGTGAATTCCTTTGGCGAAATGCATTTGGTTCTTCCTAATATATAGACTTGAGTACACACAAATATGTTAACGTTTGTCATCTGTTCAGGTGGCGACGGGGCACCCGGTATTCCAGCCTCTCACCAATCGCTGTTTTCCCTCTCAAATGTAACCTAGTTAAGGATTACATTTCATTTACAGGACCTCCCGCCACCCCCCTACAAACATCATCAAAATAATCAATATTACGGACGTCTTTACACTTTTGATATTGTTGTCAATGATATATATCACCTCATCACCTATTCAAACTATATTTAACCCTCGATTTCCTTGTCTTTTTCTAGCTCTTAACCCCACCGCTCTCTGCTCTTCTCTTCCTCCTCTATCTAAATCTAGACCTTTGTATTTTGGTGTTGGTGGGTAAGCTTTTCCCTTACGCAACTAAGCTAGTGGCTGCTTTTTGGTTTCGATAGAGAAATAGCCTTTCATAGCACGCAATAAGCTCAGTTCCCCTCAGATGTCGCCCATTTCCATGGCCGCATTGATGTCAGCCACGATTTTTCCCATCACCTCGCGATAGGGGGAGTCGGATCGGAAGGCGGTCTCCAGCAGCGAGGCCTCGCCAAAGAAATCGAACACTTCGTCGATGCGGTTCAGCGATTTCTCCGTGAGATGCGGCTGCACAATGGACTTGAGCGCCAGATGCGACTCGGCTATGGACTTTTGCAGGTAGGCCAGGTCAAAGGTGAAGTCCACCTCGTAGAATGATATGATGGAGAGTTGGGTGTTCTGAAAGGGGGAAGCTTAGATTAGGGAATCATTTAATTCAGTGGTCTCGCGGAATAGGATTTTTCTCAGTATGCACAAAAGAGAACAGAAGAATCAGTGCAGACAATTTGTAAGTGTGTGGCTAGATTTAGCCTTTTTTAATCGTTAAATAGGTAACTTTTTAGGTTATAGCTACTTTATTGCCATATTACAATACATTTTAGCTTTTTGTTTACTCATATCTAGCCATGGTGCTCAATTTTCACTCATACAAATGCAGAAGCACAGCTCGTTAACTCACCTGAAACTTCCTCTTAAAGTTCTCCGCATTCCTTAGCTCCTCGTCGCTGAACTGATTGTTCCGGTGCAGGACCCCAATCTTGATCACGATCTTGATGATGTTCTTGATCAGCTTCTCCGCCTTGGCCTTGTTGCCAGTGTGCAGTTTGCACAGCCTGTATAGGTTGTCCAAAAGCGAGGCCGTGTTGCCATCGATGAACGTCTTGGCTATGTTTTTGGTGGCCATGCGTGAGAGGATCTTCTTCTGCGCCCGCAGCCCGATATCGTGCGACTTGAACACATTGTCGGCCATGACTAAAGCGGATGGGAGGGGTCCCGGAGTGGGATTCAGATATTATTATCGTTGCATATTCATTGACGCGGAGCAACAGCCGGCCAAACAAAACGGAGAAACAACTGAGCAACCAAAGAAAAGTGAACTGAACTAAAGAAGACTGACAACTGGCAACTGAAAAGCAAAGCAGATCCGCACTTTCCAGCGGTTTACCTTCCAAGTTCCAGTAGTCGACGCTCCACAGCAGCAGGCATTGTCGAAGCGTCGACATGGTGGCTGTGTATATCACACAAATGTACATTTACACCGATTCCAGAGGCGCAGGCATTGATAAGGAATTACAAATAAATATAGAAACATGCTTGATTAGGCGACGTTCATCATCATCATCGTGGTATCTCTAGATAAAGAATAACCTGCTTCTTTCTTTGCAGCGGTTACGGTTGGGTTTCTTTGTTCCTCAGCCGGGAGTGGGGAAATAATACAGTGAAGCTTTGATAACTTGAACGGGTATTTGTTTGGGGAAGAAAGCTAAGGGGTTAAGGGAATTATACAAGGAACCTAGGGATCATTGGAATTATTAAACTAGATCTTATTACAAAAGAAAATTAATTCGATCTTTCTTTGTTCAGTTTTTTGTATTTTACTGTATGTTTTGAAATTTTAATATGGTTTTAGGCTTTTTCTAAATATATTACAGACTTGACACACTTCCTAAAAGAGTTACATTTAATATTATGAAAACTTCTATTGAAAATATACACCTTAAATAGTTTTATCGGTATTCTGTCTTATTTATTTCGATATATTCCCAATCAAAGCTTATTTAAAGTGTAAGAAATTATAGTTTATAAGAAAATAAGACAGTTTCCCCCCAAAGAACTTCGACTGTAATCATTTTCCATGACTAATGTACATTTCCACCGAAACTATGTACACTGCGCCGCTATAAATAATCACTATTGACACGGGACAATACACAAAACTCAACTTGAGACAGCTCGAGTGGCGGAAGCTTCACTGTATCAATAATGGATGACCAACTGTGCCCGTTGGGTGGCGTGGCGGCGGCGTAGGCTTCTGTTCCCGCGTATCGCTTATATGTAGGGTCGTTCTAACGGCTTCGGAGCGCGTGTCGTACGTGTCGGAGCCTTAAATGGCAATGCGGCAACAGCGGCAGCGGCAGCTTTTTCCAACTGTCCAAACAAGGAGTCTAGACCAGGGCTAGCAACGGCCAAGGGAATGTTACGGTCCCAGGAGGGAATCCCCCGCGGGTCAACCAAGTTCAAGCTCTCAGATACATTTATTATCCCCCCGACTAAGCTCAATCTAGAGCAGGGCAGCCGCATCCCTGGTTTCTAATTTGACTAAGTGAGCTCCGGTTCCACTTAGATAGCGTCTAACATATAACCGTGCCATGACACGGACCGCTCCGAAATGGTTAAGGTCACGCGAAATGCAATAATACGGTCCGAAAGGAGGCCTAGCCCTGAAAACTCGAGTTGGGCCATGGGTGGGCAGGCGGTGGGCGGTGGGCGTTGGCGCCCAAGGACAAAAATGGAATGCGGAAGTGCGCTACAGCCGAAGCAGTCGGCCACTTGAGTTCTTGGCCAAGAAAACTTTGGCGAAGTTTTCCTGTGGGGTTTGTTTTGCCCTTTGACGGATTTTGATATTTGATATTGATTGCAACAGGCAACCCCACCTCCTTTCCCCTGGTTCCACAAATAAGTTTGGCGCCTCACCTGTGTTTTTGTTGCTGCAGTCCTTGGCTTTATCCTTGAATTCCTTCACTCTTATGCGTGCTTGTGTGTATGTGTACTCCCTCGTCCTTTCCCCTATCGAAACTCCTGGCGCTAGCAAATAAAAGGGGGCAGCTGCATTTAAATGCGTCGATTTTTAACGATTTTCTGCGGAATTTAATGCGCAACTTCGATTAAAAATAAAACAAGTCAGCAGCGAAACAGCAACAAAAAACAAAATATGAGCCAACACGGTGTGACCGAGTTGCACTAACTAATTAAATACATTGTAAATTCTACAAGTAAAATGTAAAATCCACATGTAAAATTAAAAGTTGACATGTATTTTCGCCAAAATCCCATATAACATGCCCATATAAAATGCCCATACAATTTCTACGCGAAGTCAAAGTAAAAACTCATTTCGCGAAAGTGTGACAACACCGAAATATACCAGATAGAGACTGCTTAACTGGTCACACTGAGGCCACACTGACATACTTGGTCACACTGCCCAAGGGTCCAGCTGCGTTGTTGAAAAATATTTTCGATGCTTCGTTGGTTGTTTTATTTCTCAAGAAATAGCAATTAATCCAGTGGGAAAACGCGGAAAACTCAAAGCATTAGCAGAGCCGCTTCCAAGATGAACATATACAACAAGTTGCGGGCCAGGGAGCACGGATTCGGTGAGTTTCTCGCTTGGCGGGAGAATCCCACTTTTGGCGCTCGAATTTCCTGCGAGCAAAGGTGTCGATTTCAAAAAGGCTTCAAAGGCGCTTCGGGCCCTAACTGCCAGCTTTAGGCCAGAGTTTTGTAACTCAACTGGGAGGATCGGCAATTAGCCAGAAGAAAGCGCACTGGTTACTCCCTGGGAATTTGCTGATCGAGCAGAAATTCACGGGAAAAACACGACAAAGCCACGGCATTAATTTCACATATTTTCTCGCCTTTTCAGCCAACGAGCGGACCTATGACTTTGCCCTGCGTCGCCTCTCCGTGGCCAAGGACGACAGCTGGCGAGGCATTGCGCCGGCCAACTACAGTCCGGATTTCAACCCGGAGCCGCCAATCTTCTCCGCCAAGTTCGCCAACTGCGATGGCTACCGACACATCTTGGCCATTGCCAACGAGGATGGCAAGATCACGCTGCAGGACACCACACAGCGGAATCAGGAGCCGGAGGAGCAGTCCCTGGTGGGTCCCCAGTGTCACTACAATGCCGTGTTCGATCTGGAGTGGGCCCCGGGGCAGATGCGCTTCGTCTCGGCCTCGGGCGACCACACGGCCAGGCTGTGGGAGGTGGCGGGCTCAGGGATCCGTGGCCTGAACTCCTATGTGGGTCACACACGCTCCGTCAAGTCGGCGGCCTTTAAGCGCACGGATCCCGCTGTCTTTGCCACCGGCGGGCGGGATGGTGCCATTCTCATCTGGGACATCCGGGCCAACCTCAACATGGACCTCACGTCGCGCGTGGACAACTGCATCTACAGCGGGCACACGGGCGGACCGGGCACGCCGGTCTCCCAGCGGAAACAGCGCACGCGGACGCCCAAGATGGCATCGGGAACCACCTCGAGCAGCATCACCGGTCTGGCCTTCCAGGACAATGACACGCTGATCTCGTGTGGCGCCGGCGATGGAGTGATCAAGGTGTGGGACCTGCGACGGAACTATACGGCCTACAAGAAGGAGCCGCTGCCCCGGCACAAGCTGCCCTACGCCGGCTCCTCCACCTTCCGGGGATTCACGAACCTCATTGTGGACGCCGCCGGCACCAGGCTGTACGCCAATTGCATGGACAACACCATCTACTGCTACAACCTGGCCTCCTACTCGCCCCGCCCGCTGGCCTGCTACAAGGGCCTGCTGAACTCCACGTTCTACATCAAGTCCTGCCTGAGTCCGGACGGTAAGTATCTGCTGAGCGGCAGCAGCGACGAGCGGGCGTATATCTGGAACCTGGACCATGCGGAGGAGCCACTGGTGGCCCTGGCTGGGCACACGGTGGAGGTTACCTGCGTGGCCTGGGGCTCCAGTCACGATTGCCCCATCGTGACCTGCAGCGACGACGCCCGGCACAAGATCTGGCGGATTGGCCCGGACCTGGACGGACTCAGTGAAGCGGAGCTAGCGGAACAGTACCGAGGAACGGCTTCCTATGTGAGGGAGTTCGGCAAGAAGTCCACAGCTCCCTCTGTGGGCAACCACAAGTACAATCTCCGTGATTTGGAGTCCACACCGAGGTCGCTGAAGCGGCTGATGGACCAAAACGAAAGGACTCCCGGCTCCATGGAGAAGGTGACCACGAAGCGCTCCTTTCTGGAAATGCTGGGCGTGGTGGGAGGCGAAACGGAGGCCACTGAGCAGCCACAGAAGCGGCTGAAACCCCTGGAATCCCGGGGCAGACGACTCTTTGGACCCTCTAGCCAGGAGAGCACCTGCCGGCACATAACCCTGGCGGCCATCAACGAAGAGGAGGCCTCGCCCAGCAAGCGGCAAAAGGAGAACTCGGCGGCCGAAGAAGTCTCGCCACTGCCCAAGCTCCTGGGCACGCCCATTCACTCGCCGTTGAGTGAGAATGTGAACCACATGTACACCTCCCCGCCCACTACTTCGGCAGCGGCGGCGGCAGCAGCAGCAGCTACGGCGGATCCAGCGCCACTCTCCGCCGTCATCTACTCGCCCACCTCCAACCTGCCCAACTACGTGCTCGACGGCGAGGCGCCGCATCTGGGCATCATGTCGCCCAAGCGGAAGGCCAAGGAGAAGGTGGACTGGCTGACGAACATCCGCAAGCAGAAGCTGATGAGTGGCCGGGCGCATGTCACCTTCAGCGATAAGATCAGCGAGGACCAGCAGCAGGCCGATGTGCTGGCCTCCCCGCGACTCCAGAGTCTCCGGCAATCCGAGTGTAGTCCTCGGCTACAGGCCACTCCGCGCAGGCGCATCTCGCATAACGATGGCGGAGGAGGCACCACACCAGCCACCCACACACCATCCCAGCCCAGGACGCCCACGTCGAGTAGAAGGAACAGCGAGACCACGTTGTTGCGGTTCTTCAGCGTCCAAAGGAGCAGCAGTGTGCCTGCGGAGGAAGCGACCTCCACTTCTGCTGCTCCTGCTCCCTCCTCCCCTCATCCACCGGCGGTGGCCACGCCCCTTAGCCTGCATACGCCCACCACGACGGCGGTGGGTGGCGGCAGCGATTGACGCGCATTTCATACCATTATTGCACTTGTAGTTTTAAGCGGACATTGTTTAAGTTATTTTATGTAGATCCTAGGTTGCATCTATCGCGGGCCGAGTTGGTAACCAACTCCCCGCCCCCCGCCCCTTTGTACAGAGATAATACAAAAGACTAACGTGTACCCCAAATAAAAATTAAATCAATTTTCTAGATTATTTTGTTATTTTTTGGTTTTTTTAGCTTTGAATTTAAGGATTTTTAAAGGTTTTCCCCTGTGGAAAGCATAAAAATGCATGATTTCGATTGATACGTTTATAAAGGGGATTCCCAGAGCAAAGTTTGAAAAGTTTTGTCAAGAAATAATCGATTTATCGATGTTTGTGGCTGCCAACTTGTTCTCTCAAAGCTGTCACTGATAGTTGGACCTGCCAACTTTTCTTAAGCTCAATAGCGGCGCTCATAAATTTAAACTTAAGTTAACTGTTATTATTTTTGAATAAATAAACCTCAAAACGTTAATTTTCCATATCTTTCACTCCCCTTATTTATAATTATTTCCGTAATTAAACCACATTCACTGCAATGGCTTCAAGTTACTTTTAATTCCCTTTTTTTTGGCATAATCAAAACGTTTTTCACTGGCACTCGTGGCTGAATATAAGTTAGTTTACCTTCTTCTCCGGCTGCGGCTGCTGCTGCTGCTCCTTTCTGACCGCATTATTCAGTCGCATGGTCTGGAAGAGCTGCTTGGCCACGCCCCCCAGCAGCAGGATGTGGGTGAAGTGCAGGGCGGCGCTGGAGAAGTTTGTGCTCGGATAGGTGTTCCAGCAGTACTCGATGAGGCCGAGGATGAGGCAGCGCACGCCCAGGGAGTAGGGCGTGGACCAGGCCAAGTAGGGCAGCGAGTGGAAGTACCAGACGTAGAACTGATAGTGCAGGGATCGGGCGCAGGCCACGCCCACCAGGTTGCTCAGGAAGAAGGGCAGCAGGGCCAGCTGGGTGCAGCGATCGAAGTGGATGCCATAGCGCTCCGAGTTCGCCGACTGGGTAGGAGTTGCCTTCCCTCCAGCTGCTTTCTGGAGGCTCTTTTCGAAGGATTTCAGGAAGGATTGCTGCTCGCTGGTGAGCTTCTCCTGATCCTTGCCCTTTTCGGGTTTCCTCGCCTTCTTCTGGCTCTTCACCTCGCGATTTTTATTCGTTATTTGCGGCTGCAGATGATCCTCAACGCGGCGCAGGCGCACGTAGCTCTGGAAGAAGGTCCAGCTGGGCTTGGCAAACACCAGAAGGAGCAGTAGCTGCAGTCCCAATAGCGACAGGTGGAAGGTTCGATTCTCGAATAGCTCCCTGGTCAGAAACCGATAGTTCACCGTCCACTTGTGCTCGAAGATGCGCCCCAAATCGAAGCTTCCCCGCAGATACTCCACCGGATGAGTGAGCAGGAAGGGAGCGCCCAGCAGCAGTTGCAAGCCTCCGCAGATGACCAACTGGAGCAGCGTCTTCAACACCCCCAAGTTGGCCAAGTAGAACAGGAAGAGAGCTGGGGCAAAGAGCAGTATGTTCATCTTCACGCCCACCGCCAGGCTGAAGAAGACGCTGCCAAAGGTCCATCGCCGATCCATAAAGAGATTGAGGGAGGCGTAGAACAAAACGACGGCCACCGGGTCGTTGAATAGTCGCAGCACGTAGATCGAGTGGATGCGGTACGAGGTGAAGGCGCTCAGCACGAGGACATACGGCGGCACCTTCCGACTCTTGGCATAAAGTCGAAGGACCAACGCCAGCTGCAGGAGGTAGATCCCGGCGAAGATGTACTGCGCCAGCCGGACATTTGTTCCATGGGATGTGAGGTAATAGAGAGCAGAGTAGATGTACACAAAGGCAGCGGGGTAAACCAGAGGTCCAGTGTCGCCTAGAAGTAGGAAATAATAATAAATTAAATTAAATAATTAAGCTTTCAACCGTTTAATATTTAAATATTTCAAAATTCCCGCCTTTCTATTTAAAATTTGACAACAGCTGTGCGAGTGCGCTGTGAATGGCCAACAGTGTTGCCAAGCTGGAGTGATTTTTTTCCGCTGTTTCTAACTGTTTTACGAAAGCTTATTAAAAAGGTCTTAAAATAAGCTAGGCAATATTAGAACTTAAGAATTAATTAATAACAATCCTCTAAAGATCAAATACCTAATATTAATAACTTTTTCCCCTACTATATTAAATTATTTTCCCTCTTTTCAAACAGTAAGCTTTTTTCCCGCTAAAAATACGGCAACACTAGCTGACATAACGAGCAAACTGTCAAATGGAAACGTCAAACGGCCGCACCGAGCACGAGTGCGAGCGAGAGAGAACACTCGTAGGGCAGCATGGAGGTTATTACGGCATGTTAGCTGAAAAACTGATACTTTTGTGAAATAAGATGATTTCGTGTAAAAATTTATTCGTGTTTCGGCAACTCCCGTCGGTGCGCGGCTGTCGCCACATACCGAGCACCCTGCGCTCGGCCCTGGCGGCCACCGCGTGCTCCGCCTCCACCGCGCCAGCCTACCGAAGCATCTCCAGCACTTGGCAGCCACCACAGAACCTCGTTCGCAGCTTTCACAGTTCGCGGCGACTACTGGCCAAGGACTACTACCAGACGCTGGGCGTGGCCAAGAACGCCAACGCGAAGGACATCAAGAAGGCCTACTACCAGCTGGCCAAGAAATACCATCCGGACACGAACAAGGAGGACCCCGATGCCGGTCGCAAGTTCCAGGAGGTGTCGGAGGCCTACGAGGTGCTGAGCGACGACCAGAAGCGGCGGGAGTACGACACCTATGGCCAGACGGCGGAGAACATGGGCCGGCAGGGCGGCGGCTTCCCTGGAGGCGGATTCCCCGGCGGCGGTGGACCCGAGGGCTTCTCGCAGAGCTGGCAGTTCCGCTCGAGCATCGACCCCGAGGAGCTCTTCCGCAAGATCTTTGGCGAGGGCAACTTCCGCTCGAACAGCTTCGACGACTTCGCGGATTCCAAGTTCGGATTCGGGCAGGCCCAGGAGATGGTGATGGACCTGACCTTTGCCCAGGCGGCGCGGGGCGTAAACAAGGACGTCAACGTCAATGTGGTGGACCAGTGCCCCAAGTGCGCCGGTTCAAAGTGCGAGCCGGGCACCAAGCCGGGTCGCTGCCAGTACTGCAACGGCACCGGCTTCGAGACCATCTCCACCGGTCCCTTCGTGATGCGCTCCACCTGCCGCTACTGCCAGGGAACGCGCCAGCACATCAAGTATCCGTGCAGCGAGTGCGAGGGCAAGGGCCGCACTGTGCAGCGCAGGAAGGTCACCGTGCCCGTGCCCGCTGGCATCGAGAACGGCCAGACGGTGCGCATGCAGGTGGGCAGCAAGGAGCTCTTCGTCACCTTCCGCGTCCAGACGAGCGACTACTTCCGGCGCGACGGGGCCGATGTACACACGGATGCCGCCATCTCCCTAGCCCAGTCTGTGCTGGGAGGCACGGTGCGCGTCCAGGGTGTCTACGAGGATCAGTGGATCAATGTGGAGCCCGGGACGTCGTCACATCACAAGATAATGCTGCGCGGCAAGGGACTGAAGCGGGTGAATGCCCACGGCCATGGCGATCACTATGTGCACATCAAGATCGCCGTGCCAGACAGCAGGAAGCTGGACGAGAAGCGACGGGCCCTGATCGAGGCGTATGCCGAGCTCGAGGAGGACACGCCGGGACAGATACACGGGATTGCGCGGCGCAATGATGGCAGTAAGAAAGCAACGTAAATAACTCCCGAGCTACCAAAATGCAATCTCTGAATGTTCCTTGGAGCTTGACTTTCTAGTTCAAAATATACGTGCGTTTTATGTGCGAACTATGTTAATAAAAAAGGTCTTTTCTTTCTCTTTTCCCCAAACCTATCATTGCAGCGCAGGTGCGAGTGAAGGGGCAGGATCAGGAGCAGCAGGCAAAGGATCAGGATCCAGCTCCGGCTCCGGTTCAGGATCAGCAGGAGAAGCAGAAAAAGGCAAAGACCTGCAGCAGCCGGGCCAAGAGGAAGTCAAAGCGAAAGAAGGCAGCGGATCCGGACAAGGCGACAGCGGAGGCGGGGGCAGAGGCTTCTTAAACAAAATCAAGTCCATGTTCAACTGACAACCGATTGATTCTGTTTTTTAGTGTCTAAGTTACGCACGTTATTGTTGCTAAGGCTTAATGTAAGTTCGGAGTGATTGATGTATTCCAAATACGCGTTGGAAGCTCGGAGGATGTTCATGTGAATAAATACCAAATTGACCGGCGTTCGAGGCAAGAAAAAAAATTAAACTGTGTTTATGACGAAGCAACATGTCTTTTATTTATAAAGTAAAGTAAAGGTTATCTTCATGCTTTAATATAGATATAAAAAAATAATATAGAGAATAAAGATAACCCCAACAGGTGCAAAGAACATAGGGAGCCCCAAATTGGGTCACCCGATAGTTTCCAAAAATAGACTCCCAAAAAAACTCACCCCGGAGCAGCGCGTAGTTCGTGGTGCCGTTGAGGAAACCCTCGCACTCCTGCATATAGGCCACCCAGTCGATCTCCGTGTAGGGCACACGCTGGATCACCACCAGGTTTATAACAGCCTCCGCCAGCAGGATGAAAATGGAGACGAGGGGCACGGCAGCCGGCTCCAACAGCAGGTACTTGAAAAACCGCACATTCAGGTACTTGTCTTGCAGGGACTGGAAAAAGCTACCGGACTTCTTGCGCCGCACCGCCGCCCGGTTACTGTTGGCCCTCGGCGGCGCCATTTTTTAGTTATAACCGGCGAAATTTAAGCGAAATTAAATGCAAATAAAAATCCACGCGAACAATCAGCTGTTGCGCCACCTATCGATACGCGTTTAAATTCAATTGGATAACCTATCGATTGGCTGGGAGCTTGAACGGGTAGTTCAAAAAACGAACACGCAAGAGCATCGGAAATGGCGCCACCACTTCCGCTTTGTTGTAACCGTTTCCGTTGATTTCGATTATAATTTGAAAAATAAATTCTTTTGGAAAACAGTTATCTAATTATTATTTAAACACTTAAGAAGTGCTATCCTTATTTTTATAATTTAAACAAATTTTAATGAGAATTATACTGCAATTGGTAATTATTTGCGGGTCGGGTTTATAAAACTATAAGTCTCTAAAACTATACCTAATTACAAGATAAAATTTGCTCCAGCTTTTTGCATCAATATAAACCTACAAATATATGTATGATAAGCAATTATTTTCAATAAATTACCAGGTTATGGTCATTAGGACCGATTTCTTATAATGTTAGCTATAGACAGACTCTTTAAAAAAATTTGTTTACATTTTCAGTGAAACTGAAAGCCCTTTTAAGCTCCATTAATCCTTGCTCACCAAACAATACCCCCTTCAATGGCATATTAAAAAGGTTATATACATATTCCAGCTTTTCTGCGCCCATATTGGGTATATGTGGAAATCCTTGAAATCCAAAAATTCTGATATTCGCATTTTGCCAAAATGGCGAAAAAATAGTTTATTGAATCCGAGTCGCACAGGACAACATTGCGAGGCCCGCAGGCCAAATACCTGTAAATCGTTTTGTTTCTTTCAGCTCTGACCTGTTCAGATAATTGGTGTGCCTTTCAGTCCTTCAGTTGGCTGCACAGCTTAATGGCGGATGGAGATCGGATCAGGAGCAGGAGCAGGGTCAGGGGCAGGGATCGGGAGCAACACATGACGGTTGTGCTGAAACTTTTTTGTTGTGCAAACACGGTGCAGTGGACACAATTAATGAATCGCGACAGGGGCGGAGAGAGAGAGAAAACAAGCAACAAGGCCGGTCCGGGAAAATCAGGGAAACATTTACATCCGTTGGTTGGCATTTAATTGCCCTGAATGGATATCCTGGCCGGAGTGTGAAGTGGGGTAAAGTCGGCAGTGGCTTCGAATCTACATCAGTTGTAACCGGATAAGCGGATGGGGGCGGCGGTGGCGTTTGCATGCATGAGCTCACCGGTTGGCAACGCCGTCTGACCCCTTCACCTTCCTAGCCTGGCTCGTGTTACACGGTTTGCCCTTAGCAAATACATCTCAGCGATGCGTTAAACCGCCGGAGCCACCAAGCGCCCAATCAGGCGCACCGCCCATCCGTTTGCCGTCATCGATGGCCGTTAATCTGGCTAGCAAATTGGCCGCGGGCTGATTGGTTTCTTGCCTGTTGCGCATTACCACCTTCCACTATCGGCTCCCAGCCGGCAGGGATTTGGCACAAATAGGAGAGCATTCAATTCACTGGAATGCAGCTAATTACATCATGTACATATGATATGTTTGAATTCTGCCTAGGGGCTCAATATCCGCTGTTTAGACTGCAAAAAGGGAAGAATTTCAATATATAGTAGCAGTGGGTCTATTTTTAATTTAATATGGAATTTAATTCAATTGAAAAGCGAATCAAAAGTATGCAACAAAATATTTCAATGTCTAAATTTTTTGAAAATGGTTTTCTATTTGTAGCATTGATTTTAAATAGACAGCAGGCATTCGTATCACTGGAATGCAACTAATTAATTAATTCTACTAAGTATGTTATGTTTTAATTCGCCCCAAGGCCTAAAAGCAACAAACTATGTTCTATTGTTTCCCCCAAAAACTGAAATCAAGGACAATTGAACATGGATTTGATAAATAGAAATAATGAGGCTCTCTTGGAAATTTAATGAACTGCACGCCAAACTGCAACTGACTTGTTGTGTTGGCTCTAAACATGAATAATTTGTCTAATTGGTTATTTGATAGTTTAGGCTTTCACAGGCAGAAAGGTAGTATCAGATTTGACAGTAGTAGTTGCTTTAATTTACATATATTGAATTTGAACAATAGAGAAATCAAATAAGGATATTAACAGACATGGCATTAGTATTTTGATTAATTTACGCTTCTATTTTATTATATATCCTTATTTAAACTTTAAACGTGTTAAAATTATACAATTGGTAAATAAAATGAGGATTTTAAATCCAACAAGGAATCATTTTTGTAAGAGCCCAAGTAAAAAATGTTTGCAATAAAAGAATTTATGGAATTTCAGCAAAAATTGTAAATGCAATTCAGATGGAAATACTGTTTGCTTGAAGAGGACCGTCATTCAATAAATATTTTCAGGTAAATAAATTCAGAAACCCATTGAATCCATGCTCTTTGTGCGCTTAATACTTTAATTAAAGGGATTTTCATGGTAAATGGATTAAAGTTTCAGGCATTTTTGTTCGAAATTAAGTATTAACTTTGACTTTGTCGTGATTTAATGTGATTTTACGATGACGTCGATTTTATAATGCTTTTATTACCTATATTTCAGGCTACAAATTTCTTATATTTTCAAAAAACTCACATGACAAGCATTAATTTTGCGATAATTGTGTCTTTTGGAATTTGGCAAAGTCATTCCATCAGTTATCACTTGAGTTTTTTTGTGAAATATGTATATTCACTAGTGTGAACATATGCCTTTCATGTTTGTCGTCTCAAGTTTGTGGGTCAATCGAGTCCGCCCGTTGCTAGTTATCGCTTTTTGAACTGTGAAACTAAATCGGTCATTCCTTATCGGTCGCTTTTGTCGCCTTTGCTGCGTCCCAACAGCCTCTAGCTTTTAGCTATGTATTCCCAGTGTGAGTGAGAAAATTGTTTATTAATCAATAATAATAATAATCTACAGGCTGGCTACGCACACAGCCGTAAGTCTGTATCGGCCCTGTTATCAGCCCGCTGCTGCTCCCATTGCTGATAAGGTCGCTTTTTTTTCTTTCCTTTTTTTTATTGTAGTTTAATGCAAATCTCCCAGCATTCGGCCTATAATAGTGGCTGGCGAACAGTACTTTGCACTCGGCCGTCTGCTTATTAATTTCATTTCCCATTCGTATTCACAGCCTTTGCATTTTATTGTCTCACGATTTAGCCATAAAAATGGGGACGGGCTTTATTTATCGCCGCCGCTTATTGCAATGTGCATGATACCCGGTCCCGGTACTCTCTAGGAGGGACAGAGGCCCAGCGGGCGAGGGAGAGCGCCGGAAAATGTCTCTGTAGAGTAAACAAAGCCCGGGGCCATTCCTCTATGAAGTCTTCTGTTTGTCGAGCTTGAAGCACAGTGGAGATTCTGAGAGGAAACATTACATAGAAAGAATTTCTCTATATATTTCCAGAATTTTCTGTACTTAATAAAACCTTGGAGGTTATTTAATTATAAAAGTCTTTATATCTTTGAAAAATAGTAAAAGAATTGGTTCTTTATGTAGAGCTTGTATTGATTGTATTGCCTGTTTTCTCGCCAGATTTTCCAACTAGTTCTAGCACCATACTAATTAAGGCCAGTTAATTTTGATTTAACTGTCTATATTCCTCCAGAACACAAAATTTTTATCTGATTAGTTATACTAGAAAAGATTTTTTTAGAATATATTTGGTATATTGTATATTCTTAGATATTCAAAATTCAGAAACTCTCCGATTTTTTTTCTCTGGTCTTTTCGCTCCACTTTGCACTTTGAGAACCGACGACTAAACACTCTTTGTTGGGTCCCAACGCCTCCAAAAAGAAGTGGGGATGGTGGGCTGGACGATCGGAGGCGGAGAGTGGAAGTGCGAGGGAGACAAAAAAGTGTTGAAAATTGAACAGAGGACGGCACGCCGCGGCTTCGGTACACATTTGCATCTACTCTCGCATCAAAAAGCACACACAAACAGTCACACACACACACACACACGCCCAGCGCCTTTATAGGCCTCAGTCATTTAAGAGTTCAATCATATGAAGCGTCGTTGTTGTCGCTTCGTTGTCAAATCGCTCGTTGTTGTTTTTGTCTTTACATGTGCTCCCCACATCGCTGGACAATGAAAAAAAAAATATATATGAATAAAAGAGAGGGCAAACACTGAAAAACAACTGTACATCTTGGTGGGGCTTATAAGACGAATGAAATACCCTGCAATGGGACGATCTTCAGAAATTTATTTCAATATTAGTTTACCCTAATGGAAAAATGAAATTAGTAATTTAATTACTATAAAGTATGAGAAAAGTATCAAAAATCTAGATGATACCTAACAAACTAATCTAAAATTATCTGTTTGAAACATTCCATTGTTAGTTTAAATCCCATAAGTAGAAAAATTAATTTTAATGCCTTTTAAAATATGGGGTTTTGCCAGAAAAAGTGGTCTTTTGCTCCATAGTGCGTTTGGGATGGGTGTGTCCTTGTCTTTAAGCTCAATGCACATAGCTTTGGCTTCAGGGTATTTCTCAGTCGAGCACTCTTTATTGTGGCTTTCTTACTTGATTTTCTTTGGGGACCTATTTCACAGAGCCGCTGCCTGTTGCTGCCGAGCCTGCTCGCTCGCTCTCTCTTTCTTACCCACTCCCCCACCCGAGCGCGGCCCCACTCTCTCTGGTTCGGGCGGCTCGTAATGAGCTTACTGCAAGTGTGTTCGTGTGCCGAGTGCTCTTCGGCTGCTGCTGCTGCTGCTGGCGTCAGCTGTTGTTGTTGGCAGCGACACAGCTGGGCAGCAGCCCCAATCAGCCCCAGCAGTTGATTTCGGTTGCCATTTGCCGTTGCCGCTTTAGTTTAAGTTTGTCGCTGGCCGCTTTCGGTTCTTCGGCTAGTCAAAGCGCGCCAGAGCGAAAGCGCATGAACGCAACGCATCGCACGCACACGATAAAGAAACAGCCGCCACCGCCACCCCCTCCACCTGCACCCACTCTCCTCCACGCAGCAGAAGATCGCGGGAAATCAGAAAGCTCCGAAAACATCGGATAACCGTTTTTATTTCGTTAAACTTTTTAGTTCTTTTCGGTTTCGTTTTCGTTTTCGTTCTGGTTCTCGTTCACCTCGTTTCGTTCTGGTAACTTGTTCGGTCTTAAGTTAACAACAAATGCAGGCAAAGATAGCGCCAAAAACAAATAACACTAAAAGAGCGCCAAAAAACCAAAATCATTGTTATTGCATGGAAAATTACTACAGAAATTTCTTGTTCAGTGTGCGCCGGGCAAAAGCAACTGGCGAAAAGAAACAAAACACAAAAAAAGGCAACCCAATCCGAATAACACACAGTAAACACAGAAAAAAACCAAAAAAGCAAATCAACAACAACAACAGCGGGACAAGAGCATAAATTAGATTGGCCTCATAGACGAATAACAACGAACCCGAGCCGCGTAAACAAATTAAACGATGCTGGCTGCCCAAATTTAAATATAAACTATTATTGTTATCGCCGCTCGCTGTTAGCGCTGTGTTGCCTCGCTTTTTCCTCTTTTTGTTTTTCGCGCCAAATGCAATCGATTTTTTTCGACATTTTTCGGGCTATTTTGTTCGACTTGCATAATTAATTGGGGGGGATGGAGCGTAAATCAAAAGCGTGACTAAGAATATTTTTTATGAGATCGAGCGAAAGCCCATGTCACTTCACACCCGCGCAACTTGTATATCCGTTTTCAGTTATTTCGAAAACACTCTTTCGAGAGTGCTCCTCCCTTTCTTTGGCTTCGATCAAAACAAAAACAAAAATATCATTTCTCCTCCACAGTTGTTGTTCGTTTGGAAACAGTCTGCAATTAGTTACCGTATCCCACGACCGTGTGTGTGTGTGTTATCAGGAAAACGGCGAAAAGAGTGTAAGGGAGAGTGAAAGAACTCGCTATATCAGCGATTCGAAAGACAAACACAAAGGAAAAGTAACGGTGTGTGTGCTCTCCATCGCCGTCTCGCTGCCCCAAAATAAACCGATATTAAAAGAGATTACAATTACGCGTTTAAATAAATGCAGAGAGCTGTTTTAATCCGAAAACCAAAAGGGTAAGTTTTGAATACTAACAAAATTCAGCTGCCGAAATTTTGAACATTTTCCTTTTGTTTCCCCGGGGTTTTATTTAAACTTTTGTATTGAATGGGAATAAAATATATTTAAAGTTATTTTACAATACATTCTTCGTTTAATAAATTGTTAAATAAATTCTTATTCTTTTTCCCAACGAAAAACTAATAATTCTTATTAAATTTTTTTGAAAAATAACTCTTTAGAAACATTATTTTCTTTCACATTTGTAACTTTTCAGTTGAAGCAAACAAATATGCAACTTTTAATCTGAAAAGTTGAAATCAAATCCCTCTTATTCTCTTTCCCTACAAATACAAAATTTACCTTTGGTTTGCTTTTAACAAAATATTCCCAAAAATGGAAAACTTCATTCAAATCCATCATAATTCCTCTCCACCACAAATTGGTAACTTTCCTGTCAAATCAAACGATTTCCGTGGGCATATCCTGGCCTGGTTGTCAAAAGCTTTTACAGGCACCCCCATGGCGAGGGGACCCCAATATTCGAATGCAAATGGATTCAAAGAGCAGGGATGGATGCCAATAAGAGGCTTTTGGGTCAAAAGGAAACTGTTGCCTGCACGCAGCTTGACCAAGAGTGCCCAAAAATGTGTGGAAAAAAATGGAGCACTCAGAAAAAAAGGTTCTTTCCTGGCTTATCCTAAATGTTCTTAGCATAAACTAAAAAAACCCAAATAGAAATTTAAGAAATCTCAATTATTACTGCCTTAAAGTATGCAATAATTTTTACGATCAGAGTGCCCATAGAATAGGTATTTGATTAAAACTTTGAATATTTTGTGAAATAACGAAATCTTTCACATTTCTCAGGACATTTATTATAAGCTTAAAATAAAAGTAAAATTTTTGTCTGTGCAGGACACTTCCACATTTGATTCGCAGCTTACTTCTCGATTCCGTTTCTATTTTGTGGCCTTACTTCTGAACGCCGCTCCGTGTCCGGCCGGAAATCTCCGGGAGATCTCGTAGGTGAAGTCTTGCGGTCCGGTTTTACAGTCCTTTCTGTGTGTAGCCTGCCAGCGCCAAGGATTATCCTCCGGCCCCAGTCAGCCAGCGTCTGCAAATCGGATTGACTGGCTGTCATGTTCAGCAACAGGTTTTTCGGAGTGGCCGCAGGCCAAAACATAAAAAAAGAAACAACACACAGATTTCGGTAAAAGAAAAGAGGAAAATAAAAAAATCTCAAAACGAAATGAAATGGAAAGACAGGCAGACAGATGGACGGCCGGTCGGTCAAGGGGTTTCGCATTCAATTCTTACAGCATTTGATTTGCTTTTGCCACACAATTTCGAGTTGAGGAAATTGGCACTTGACCTACCGCACGGGAATCTAAATTAAGCAACGGCGGCAGCGGCTGCGGCAGCATGTTTTGTGAGCGTTCCGCCCCCCATCGCCCGTCTTTCTTGTCTCGGCAATTTTTGGTTTTTTTTGGTTAATGCTGAAAGCATTTATTCTCTTTGTTGCCGCCGTTTGTTTGCCATTTTCATTATTCCCCCCGATTTGTTCTCGACTATATTTCGTCATCGTATTTCTGTTTCAGTTTCGGTTTCGGTCTCTCTCCTTTTGCTTCGCTTAGCATCTAAAATTTAATCGCTCGTTGGGCTCTCTTATCAGCGACTGATAATTTAAAGCGTGGAAAATGTGTTAGTCTGAAATTAATGGCCTGCAAATGCAATTGCATGCGAGAAGGTACTACTTATGTTGACTTGATGAAATCTGATGAAATTACAGCTACTTGCATGTAATATGCATGCGAGAAATGGGAGAAAATTGTAAGTTAAATCCCCTGTTCGGAGGTAAATTCTGCTTGTTTGTTTTTATATGCCATCACGGCGTATACGTAATGCTTCAGGCCGAATATAATTGAGGAATGGCTGGCTGGCTGGCTGGCAGTTAATGCCAATTATGATAAACGGTTGCCATGTCGACGCTTTCACACACAGACACTCCCGCTCACACACACACACACATACACACACACGCTGCAGTCGAGCACAACTGTTGCTGTTGCCGGGTCGCATTAAGATTGTTGTGCCAAATGTGGTGTGTGTGTGTCTGTGTGTGTGTGTGATGGGAAATCACTTGAACCGCTTGAAGAGAGGGCAATTGAAATGTGTGTGCTTCCATTTGGAGCTGCAATCAATTTTAAGCGGCTTTCGGGGGGGACAGGCAACAGAAAATGTTTAAAAGTACTACTCCTGAAATCGTCCTTTTGTCTCTCCTCATATAACATTCAGGAACATCACCGCCGCCACAGTGCATCATTAATTAATTATGCTTTTTTGCGTCTGTTAAAAGAATTAGCAGCCACAATAGGGACACTGTGAGGAAAATATGATAGTATTTCGAGAAAGGGTATTAAATCTATTAATTTTAGTAGGTTAAATGCTGAAATGTGATTTGAAAATATTAATATGCCCTTAATAGTTAAGTATATTTATTTTTATTAGGAAAAATTATTACAAGTGTGGGCATAAATAATATCATAAGCTTTATTTTGATACTAAGAAGCCAGATACAATTTAATTTAATATTGATTAATATTTGATATAATGGAATAAGCCATAACAACTATATTAAATATTAAAAAATATGATTTTAATTTAAATTTAAAAGTTATAATAATAAATATGTAATATTTCTGGAATATTATCCTCATTTTTAGCAGTGCACTTCTTATTTTTGCAACTACTGCTGCTTAAATTGTAGTCACTTCTATGGGCGCAAAACGGGGGTTACTGAACTTTCAGCAGCGGCTGCAACAACACCAGCAGCAAGTGCAACAGCAACGGCAACACAAGCAACACAAGCAACTGCAGTACACAAGTCTGTCTTAGTTAGTTCGCCGTTTATTTTGTGCAATTTTCTGCTTTTCTTTATTACAGACACACACACACACACAGGCAGCGAGTAATTTCCATGCGGCTTTACCTACGCCTCGCACCAATGGGTATATTAGTTAGTTTAGTTTGTTCTACAGCTAACGGTTATCTAACCCAAAACGGGAACCTTTCAGTTAGTTTATTATTTTCTCAGTACTTTTCTATATAATTCCATATTTAAATCAGAAACTTTTAAACCTTCCAAGGCTCTAGATCTATATATGGGTTATATTTTAATTTATAGACACTACTGGGATTTCCCCAAGTGTACAAACAACTTAATAAAAAAATTGATTGCAACAATCTAAGTCTTGTTAATGAATATATAAAACAAATCTAATCTTTTAATAAGGTTTATGGTGATAGATGATTACGCCACAGTTAAGGAAGGCCTAGCAACAGCCAAATAATTGTGTAATTATATGTATTTAAATGGCAGTAAGGTGAAAAATAATATTCTGTGAAAACCACTGACATAATTATTATGTTATCTTTTAATTAATGTGTAAATTGAGTTAACATTTTATTCTGATTTATGTAATATTATGTTGCCACTGACCACTGACATCATAATTATGCCTCCCCTTTGAAACCAATGGATTAAATATATATCTATGAGGTTTATTCAGTGGGACAATGTGATTTTGTGTGTGGGGATTTTCGCAGAAATTACCTGCAGCTCGCTGATGTAAATTTAGCATTTATTTGCGGTGGCAGTTGATTGGGCATTGGACGCATTTCTCTCGCTGGCTGAATGGTCGGCATCTGGTTGCCATTTAAATTGCATCAGCAGCCACATATCTGATCCCTGTTGACGAATCAATTGCCAAAACAACGGGCAGATGTTGCACCCCGCCTCAATTGAAATGCCAAAACTATGCACTGCATAGATGTAGATACTGTATCTGTATCTGTATCTCTGCCTGTGCATCTGTGCATCTACGAAAATATGCATCTGTGAATCAGCTGCTGCCTTTTTGGCACTGCCTCCGTTGGCACGTTGATATTCACGCACAAATGCCCCGAATGCTTTTGATATTTAAAATTAAATTGCAGAGAGCCAGTGCACTGAACTGGCCCAGAGCAGAGCCAGTGCCAGCGTTATATAGACTCGGATATATAACGCAGTCAGAACTTGTTGCAAATTGCATTTTCCAACGGCCGTTTCGATAAACACATGCATCATCGGGTCAATGAACCGACCGGCAAATAACTCATTAGCGTAATGCCACACACAGTCCGAAACATTGAGCGAATCGCACAAATCCCGCAAATCCGGGGGCATACCGGGGGTATATCGGTGGAAATCGCGAGGAAAATCTCTCTTTCTAGCCGCATGATCGCACACAGCTACAGAAAAGCAACAAAACAAAGCGAGGCAAACAGCAAACAGCTCGTGGCAATCGCCACGCCCCACAGCTCCCCCAGTTCCCTCTAAAATATATATATATGCACTTATATCTGAGCAATCAGCGTCAATAAACGTTCGTTCGTTCGTTCGCTCGTCATCGCCTGCCCGCCCGTGCGCTACTGCACCGCAACAATGGCAAATAATAAAATTAGCAACAATGACGAACAAAGAAGCGCTCGCTAGAGAGCAAGTTTTATAATTGCCATTACAAAATAATGATAAGCTGTGCCAAACGCGCGAAGAAAGGGACTCCACCATTGCCATTGTAAGTGCAAAAAAGGATTCAACAAGTCGAACAATGGAAATGTATACAATTTGTACTAAAAATGTAATATGTACTTTATAAAATTTAACAAAAACAGCCAATCAAACAATATTAATGATGGAGGAATAACACTAAAAATTACCCAATTTGGCGTCCGTTATTGCAGAGTGCATCTAAAATTCCCAAGTACTAATTCGGTGACAGCCTAGTTAGTACTAAAAATATAATACGTACTATATGAAATATAACAAAATCCGCCAATCAAACAACAATAATGATAGAGTAACAACACACCCTAAAAAGTGCACTAAAAAGTTCCCCATTATTTCAAAGTGTGTATCTAAAATTCCCAAGTACTAATTCAGTGACTAAATATCTGTAGATTCTCTCGCTTATAAGACATAATACGATATAAAATATTAAATATCAAGGAATTGCAGTTCTTAGAGCTCCTAAAGATATATGTTTATGTCCCCAAAAAATACTAGACAACAGCTCTTGACAGCTGAGGAACATCTGCCTCGGATATGATGCACATTTCTATAGTTATTTTATTGTGGATTCAAGTCAAGTATGAACCGAGTTCACACCCACGCCTTGATTCTGGCCATCGGCAACAAAGTAGTTCGGGTTTCAATCCTCGCTAATTGCCATAAAATGTATCTTTACAGAAGCTGACTAAAATGTATATATTCTCTAGCCATTACGTATACGCCCTGGGTGCTCGAAAATACAAGCACTTTGCGCCGCTTTATTGGTGGCCATTTGGGCAGCCGTCCATTAGACAGCTTGACACCAGGCACACTCGCACCTACCTCCCAGCTCACACCTCACACCCCACACCTCTCTGAAGAACTCTTTGCTCCGATATTTGCGGCAACAGCTGCACCTGTCGCTATTTCCGTGTTGGCACCACAAAAACCAAAAACAAAGCAAAGCGAAACGAGAAAAAAAAGAGTCTATTTTTGGGACTCGCATCGAATCGATCGTCAGAGCCCATTATCCATATAGTACAGGAGGCGACCGATCAGATCGGTGCAGGCCTGCACTTTCTGCCATGGCACCTCCAGGATCTCCTGCTTTGCCTTTGCCATGCGAGGATCCGCATCTGGATCCTCCTCTTCCACCTTGTCTTTGGCCAGCACCGTGATGATGGCAAAGGAGAATACCTTCAGGCCGCCCTGGCGAGCTGCTATGACCTCTGGGATTAGGGACATGCCCACCGCATCCACGCCAAGGGATCGGAGGAGCCGCTCCTCCGCCAGGGTCTCGTACACCGGTCCGCCCATGCAGGCAAAGATGCCTGTGCGCAGGCTCTTGTCAAGGCCCATCGCCTTACCAATCTCCTGGGCCATCCTCAGGAGCTCCCTGTCGTAGGCGTTGACCATGGCCAAGTGCCGGCCGCCGAAGCGCGGATCGCTGGGACCCTCCATGGCCGTGTGGTGCATCATGCCCACTATGTTGATGTGGTCCTCGATCAGCATGATGTCGCCCAGGTCGTAGCTGGGATTCACCGAGGCGGTGGCGCAGGTCAGCATGATGGTCTTCACGCCGCACAGCCTCATCACGTGGACGGGCAGGGCACAGGTGGCCAGCGAGTGACCCTCGTAGCTGAGGAACCGATTGGACAGAGCCATGATAGGTGCACCCATCACGTAGCCCACCACAAAGCAAGGGTTATCCGGATCATCGCTGACCGGGAAGTTGGGTATGTCTTCGTAGGGAATGACCACGGCATGCTCCACCAGGGTCAGAATGGGGCTAAGGAATTTGCCGCAAATCAAGCCGTATTTGGGACGGATGTGGGTGACGTCTATGATGTACTGGGCCATGGCCTCCACGCTGTCATAGTCGTAGAGCAGGCTCTGGGGCGTGGGTACCACCAGCTTGGTCTTTTGCCGCTCCTCCTCCTCCAGCTGCAGCAGGCGGCGGGCCGCCAGGCGCTTGGCAATCACCGACCTGTTCTGGCAGCAGTTGGCGTTACACATGGTCGGGCGGGGGGCAGGGCAGGGCAGGTCACTCAGGAGAGCCTCCAAATTAATTTTTTAAATTTTAAAATATAGAAAATGACTGGAAAATCAGGGGAAAATCAGCGGAAGTGTCAAAATCCATAACAAAATATATATTTTATTGGCAAAAGCTCCTGTTCTTAATGGTTCCTTCAGTACCTGAAGGGGCTTAACTTAGTCAAAATATAATAATACGAATTATTTTCTTTGTAAACAGAAAATATATATCTTCTCCTATTTCCTCCTTGTACCTGACAGCAGAATATTCCATTTAAGTTGCGCAAAATTTAATTAAAACGAAGTAGTTACATAGTTGTGGTTTCTATGGCAAAACAACAGAGTTAATTAATTTTCTACTGCTATTCGTGTAACTCAATATTTATCTGCAAAATACCTCAAGCAATGTAAGAAGATTTAATCATAATTTCAATTATTCTGGGTATCCGATATCAGCTGTTTTTCGGTTATGAATGATTATTTAATCACAACTTAATTTAAGCTGTGTGACTGGGCTAAAGATAAAAACAAAAGCAAAACAAAAATGAACACAAAACAAAGGCAGAAAGGCACAAAGGCTCTCGCCGTGACGTCTGCGGAAAGCGAGCTGGGAATTTCACTCCGTTTGATGCAGTTTCAATTTCCAGCTGTGAATTGTTGAACGAGATTGGGTTTGGGCTGGTGACGAAAGTTCCTGCTACTCTAAATTAAATTAAACGGAATGAACTACAGATGAAAACCAATTTAATTTGTGAGACATGCAAAGTGACAGATTTTATGTAATAAAGAATGGCTTTGGGTCTTTGAGAAGTGCATAGTTTGGTGTTGGGAATTTAATAAACATCTCTCTCAGGAAAAATAATAAAGTAATAAAGAAAAATGATTTATCTGGCATTTACATGGGATTTTTTTCACCTCTAGAAATTATTAAAGCCTAAGATTTATTTTTATGAAGGAACCTATTGTTTTTCCTTACATTTTATGCAGTTTGCAGTATGCTAATAATTTCCCAACTTTTTTAAAGGCCAAGTACACCTTCGTTACTAAATAAATCACCTCGTAAAAAGCCTCTCTTATTTTGCCTAAAATAATTTCATACCTGGCAAATGCAATATGCCGACGGAAGCCTGGAACTTTTTGAATATTAAACAAGTTTTTGTTTTGAGTGGCAGACACTATGCTCGCTGCCTTTTGTTCTTTTGCACATTGGCAAAACTAATTAATTCCAATGCTGTGAATCCTTGCAGTAGGTGCAATTTGGAATTTAATTTTCAACGTAAACAGACCGAGTGGTCACGCCCCCCGCTGAGGAGTGGAGATGGAGGAGCGTGTTTACCACGTTTACCATGTTTACCATGCGTATACGTGATAATAACGCTCATACGCATGGCGGCGGCGGCAGCGGCTCGTCAACGCCCCAACAACAGCCTCTGCGCCGCGTTCAATGTCACCGAGCGCCAGAGTTCGTTTACAGCAGCATCCATAGTATAATTCACAATTCGAGTGGTGTGAGTGGATAAATTAAATACGCTTGTACGCGGCGACATGCGATAAACAAGACACTCGAGAGCTGGGGTCTGAGATGTGGCCACCACATGGAGAGAAAACTATTTAAATGGGGCTTTCATATTGATTTGTTATCGTTTCATTGAATGAAAAATAGAGAAAAATAAATAGGAAACTGTGATTTTCTTTAGTTTAATATTCTTAATCTTATAGATATTTAAATGCTCTATTTTATGACCCCTCTAAGCCAGTTTTTTTCGCTCTGTGCCTCGCAAGTCTGGAGTGCACTGGAACAGACTGGACTAGGCCTAAGTTTGATTCAATATTTTCGCTAATCTGTTGAGTAAACCCTGGCACATGGTCTTGTTGACAAATATCCACATCTATACCCACATCTGTCAACCCAACCCGCTCCAAGCTGAGCTTCTCTGTGACTTTGAGGAATCGCTGAAGCGTTTAGTATGCTCATGACGTTGTCAATAATGAAAAATTATTAATAGAGGAAACTTTGTAACGCTGTTTGTGTTATTCGAGTGCGCGCCAAGTTGCTTGGGTTACAAAGCCCCAGCTATCCGCTGTTTAATTTTATTTTTTTTAATGTTTGTTATTCCAGTGCAGCGCCGCCTGCCATGTCAGAGTCACGTTTGAGTCCGAGTCCCAGTCCGAGTGCGAGTAATTCGCTTTGATGACTCGATGTCTCGATTGCCTCGGCCAAAAACCGCAAAAGATTATCCGGGGGGCTTGTAACTCTATATATCTATCATCGTCTGTTGTTTTCGCCAGACTTTTCGGCTTGTTTTCGTACCGTATACCCCTTTATGCCGTTTTTTAGCCCGTTTTTCCCTCGTTTCTGTTTGGTTTGTCTGCTGCTGCTGCCGTTGCCATGGCTATTTGTTTGTCACTTTGAGTCTACATGCCAAAAAATGCGCTGTTTGCTCTGGATATTAATTTCGGTTTCACATTTATCCCGTCTCTTAACGCCCCAATCCATTATTAATATTATTTCTTACTCGATTTTTGATTTTTTTTTTGTTGATTTCACTCTCACCTTGCCCCAGGAAGAGGAGCAGAAACCCGTTTTTGTCCAGTTCCCAATTCCATTTCCTTGCCTTGTTTATTTAGCAATTTTTTCGCTGCGTTTTGCTTTGTGCTCGATGTTTGCTTTGTATTTTTGGCATTGCGCGATTTTTTGTTGGGATGTCTGTGTGTAGGCTTGGTAAATAAAACCAAAATAAAAATAAAAGAAAGCAGCAGCAGAAAAAACTGAATATTTTGACTGGCATTTGAATGCTAATTGAAGCTGAAGCCGAAGATTTGAGTGGCCGAAACGAGTTGTTGCTGTGGGAAGTCGGGGAGGCTGGATATGTTAATTAATTAAGATCACTGGCTAACGACCTTTTACCCTTCTTCTTCCGCAGTTACACATCCACCGAGAACTAAGCCTCTGAGACTCGCAAAACCGACAAATGAAAACCAAAAACAGGATCAACATCAACAGCAACAAGTGCAACTGCTTTAGTCACTCGAGCCAGGGAATCGCCATCACCGATGAGAAGAACGTTTTAAGGATACAGAGCTATACGTACAAGTGCTTGAATCACAATCCGAGACCTCGGATACTTGGCTGAATCCCCCGAAATCGAAATCAGAAGCACCAGCACTAGTTGCAGTACAGTGAAAACCAAACAAGGGAGACCCTGAAAGAGCCAGCCACTTCAAGCCGAATCGAGTTGAAAAAAGAAAATCTGGTTTGCTCTTTAGAAAAAATAACAAAAACAAAAAAACAGACGAGCCTCCTTTGGTGCATTTCGAGTTTCGAGCTGCTCCGCTGCTGCTGCTCCACTTTCGTGAGCTCCATAAACAAAGACTCAGGCGGAGAACTGGTTATTTCTTTATTTTGATCGCAGCTGAGCTGCAGCGACCTCTGATTCCGATACCGAATCCGAATCCGATTCAGAATCCGACTTTTGGACCCGCTTGAGACTCGCCGCCGGACTCATGTACTACGCTGTTGATTACTACGCGGATATGGGACAAATCTCTCAAGATGTAAGTACCAAGAACCACTTTTTAAACACCCTATAAAAATGGAAAATTATATTATGGGATTTTCATTTTAATTAAAAGCCTTGTAAGGAATATTTATCTTTGATTAGCATACTCAGAAAGAGTTTAGAGATCGAGTTAAAATCCTACAAGTTTGATAACATTGTAAGAGTCTTTTTTATATGCTTATAAGCTTGCAGATAAATCTAGAGCCCTTTCAGCTTACCAGAAAATATAGAATACATTTTAATTTATTAATTTTAAAGCTAAATCCCTAAGCTTAGACTAAAATTTTTCCCCGAGTGTTGGTTTTCCGTTGATAATGCAGATTGCGTTGCATTTCAATGGTGCTGCCTTGGTTTCAATACCCCATAACTTGCACAAAGCACTTACGCACATCAAGAGCAAAGCAAAAGTTGCTTAACATTTAATTTTAAATACTATAGTTGCACAGAATAAATAAATACCACCTTTATTTGCTAATTAAAATTAATTGTGACCTACAATACCTTCATGCTGCGATTTCCCTTGCTTTAACATCCTGTGATTACACATCCTGCGAGAGATAATAACAACTGGTCAGCTGGGAATCAAATGAAATGCAAACAATTTTTACCATAAAAAGGGTTTTTTTGCTCGAGTTATTAGGGAAACATGATATGTGCTGGGGCAACTATTTGCCAGAGCAACATAATTAAGTTGGCCAGAACAAGTAAACGGAAAACCGCAGGGCAAATATGCAAGGACGCTGCAGGTGGAAATGCCACGAATGCGGAATACCTTTTGCATTTGCAAATTAATGAAAAATAGTATATAAATACCCCCTACCTGGCCGTGGGAGAAATCTTCTGCATTTTCCTATGGGAATACCTGCGGCTTCCGATTGCTTATAGCTTTTTGTTCTTTATTATTTTGCTGTATTTAATTAACAGCATAGCAACCGGCCAACTTTCAAATGCGCAGTTTATCAGAGTCGAATATGTGCGGGAGGAGGGATTGTGGAATTTTTGTGAAACCTTTGATAAGCCTTTGATAAGCAGTCGCCAGTTGCCAGCATGGAATATTTTCCTTATATGTACGTACCCTTCTCCTGCTGCTGCTGTTTCTCTTTATTTTTTTATTTTTTTACTTTTTGTTAGATGTAGCACAGACCCAGAAGCAGAGCTAAAAAATAGATAACATTAAGGCTAGGCGACGGACTGTGCTTTGTTATTTTTTATTGCGAATGTATAAATGCGAAACTGGGTCAGCTAATCAGCGAAATGGATGCAAATGTCGAGTAATTGCGACTTGAAATTAATTGAATTAAATTTAAAAAAGGAAGGGGGAGGGAAAAAAGCGAAAGAACAATCTATTTGTTGTAAAAACAAAGAGTTACAAATGTTGTTTTTGCTGTGGCATTATCAACGCATGCCAGATGCAGGCGTTAATCTAATTTTGCTAAGAGTTTTATTGGGATTTAAATTAAATTATTTGATGCTAGTTAACTTTTATATTTTATATATAATTATTTATCAAGTTGCTGTTCGATAAACTTATCTGTCTTACAATTTCTCGGATAGATAAAGTCACTACTCGAGTTTGAATGTAAGAGTTTACTTTAACGATTCCCCCCGTTAAGTCTTTTCGACTCAATAATATTACAGCTGATTTTAGAAAGCCAACAGCCAACATAGCACAATTTGGTGCTTAACAGCACTCTGTTATTCTTTCCCATTCAGATAAATTACAAGCCTCGCGAAAACCGATTTGCTTTTACCTTTTCAGACTTTAACTGAGACTTTAATAAAGAGAAACATATTAATTAAATTTATTTTTTAAACAAAAATCCCTGTTTAACCTTGCGAAAAAATGAAATGTAATTAAAATAAAGCTTCTGCTTTCGACTGCGCTTTCAATGTGTCACTGCAATTGCAGTTGAATCAAAGTATAAATTAATTTCAATTATCATTCGCCGATCCCGAATGACAAAGAGCATAAACAACAGCCAGCGGCCATCAGCCATCATCTGTAGCTGGCGAAGAATTTTATTTACGCAATAAAAATATAAATTGTATAAAAATACACACAGGAGGCGGTGGTGTCAAAGGGGTGTTCAGTGGGTGTTTCTGTGGGTGCTGCTTGGAGGGGGTATAGTCATTCAGTCAGTCAGTCAGTCAGTCAGTCACCGCGGCATGAGGGCAATATCAAAATAAACAGATGTGCGCCATTCCCCACTCTGGCAGCGGTCCAAAAAGGCTTTTGCCTTTGGGTCGATTGTGAGTGGCAAAAATGGCTGAGATTGAGTGATTGACGCGGTTTGATTCGTCGCATCCACAGAAGACCGATTGCAGTGCCAAATGCAGAAGCGAACTCTGCATTCTGTCTGCCATTTGTCTCAATTTTAAAGGCGGAAGTCGAAGGATTTTCGCATTGAAATTGTGCGGCAATAAACCAAAATTAATTTTATAGTTCTCCCCTCAGAGCATAAATTTACGCCACAAGTTTATAACTGTCAACAAAGTATTCACACAAAAAACAAAAAATAGTATTTAAATTAAGAGAGATGTGAGTTTTAAAATAGAATAAAATATAGTGCCTGCTGGTGGAGAGTTCGTCAACCTCTTCTGCAGAATTCTGTTCCCGATGGCAATTTCTTATCACCATCGAGCGGCCTTATCTGTGGAGTATAGACTATAGAGGCCCTAGAAATAGACACTTGCAGGCACTACTGGTTGTAAGTAGAGACGCGGCCGTAGACCTAATAATTTGCCACACTCTGTCACCATTGTTTGCCATTCGCCGGCTTTTTGTTTGTGTTGTTGCTGCACTTTATCAGCAGACAAAGTGTCGCTTCGAGTGCCAGACGGCTCTTGGGCCGAGTATATATGTATATATACCTATATCCATGCTTGGAACCACGTACCGTCGTCCGCCGCCCACACTGTTTGTGAAACCAAGAAAAAGACGCACACTCACTGCGGGGGATTTCAGTGCGTCCAAAGGTTGGAAAAACAAGAAATTATGTTTTTGTTTTGTTGGGAATATCTGCTACAAAAGACAGAGTGATAATGTCAATTTTGGGTAATTATCTAGTTGAGTGAGTTATATTAATATTCAGCATATTAAGTTTAATAGCATTCATTAGTCAAATGAGGTTAAATCACATATTTTAAGATTGGATTGGTACTTAATAACTTATTAAATCGTTAGAATAATCATTTATTATAATACTCCCAATTAACTAACTGTCCGGAAAAGGTAAAGACCGTAAAAGCTAACCGGGTTTTTTTAATCGGAATCTTCTTTGAGTAACTAAAAATAAATTGCAATACCATTATTTCAAGCTCATTGTGCAGTTTTATTTGTACATTTCTTCCAATAAACTTGCAAAACAAACCTTAATCCCAGCAAAATCCTAATAATAACCCCTTCTTTGCAACAATATATATAATTATTACCCATTTGGCACTAGTTAATTTAAACAAACACCGCTTGCGATACTAGAAGTTGAAATCAGCAGTTTGTGTCCGTCCCGTTGATAGCTTTCCATATTGCATTTGACAGATTAATTAAATATGCCGCGCACTGCACTGCACGGCAAGTGCAAGTTGCAAAAACAAACTTACATTTACGGGCACGTATAAATAGGTGGATCTAAGTATATACATATATGTGCTTGCATGCGAAATATATGTATGTGTTATGGAACAACTATAGGAAAAATAGTTTATCACGTCTAGACTCTAGAGTCTCTATTATCTACGCACACACAGCCACAGCCAAGCCAAGCCAGGCCAGGCCGAGCACTTTGTTTTTTATTTATTCGTACATTTCAATGTTTTGTGACCGGTTGGGTGTAGTCGAGTCACTAACCGAAATGAATCAAGTGCTCAGGTGTGCGGAGTGATAAGCCATATATGGCTATATGGTGCGGTCAGGTAAACACCGGGAGAGGAGTAAGGTAAACCATATAAGCAGCATTCGAGGGAGATTTTTATAAAAGATCTTTGAAATTCTTTATTTAATGATTACTTATTTATTACTAGAAACTGGATAATTAGAAACGATAAAAGAGGCTGTACGCTGTCCGAGGACAGCCCTCGTTGGGCGCCAATTCTGTTATCGTTTTGATTTGTTCTTGTAATCGTAGTGTGACCATAGTCTTCCTTATAACTTAATCCTATTTTCATTTAATCTCGGTGGAATCTTAACATAAAATGCTCAATGCTATGGTTACACTTACAAAGTACTTATTCAATCAAAGCTAACACTATTATCATTTTATTTTTCCAAGTTCAAAGGCTGGTTAAACTTAATAATTACTATGACCCAACTAGGTATTTCTTATAACCCATATTTTCCTTAGCAATCTATTTTTAATTATTTTTCAAAGAATTTCCCTAGCTTTTTCCCTTCGAAAAGCGTATTCTAGACTTCGTGCTTGGCATTCCCTGAAAATGTTATCAGCCGTACTTACTTAAGTTTTGTTGTGCTTTATTATTGTTTTATTTCACGTTTCGCATTTTCATAGATTTTGTTTTGTTTGCCTTCGTTGTTTTTAGTTTGCATTTCTATAACACCTGACGTTTTTTCCACTTTACTTATTTACCTGCTCATTGTTTGGCGCTCTCTCGCTCGCTCTCGCTCTCCTTCTGCTTCTGCTTTTGCCATTTATGCTAATTTATTTGCCTGTTTACCAGCTTTTGTTTTAATCTGTTTGGGGGCCGTGTTGACACTCACCGACCGGCACAAGACAATGAGTTGGCCAGAGAGCTGAAATTACAGTAAATTTATTGTTATTCCCTCGCTAATTATGTTAATTTATTAATTTGGCTTAGTTTGTGCGCTGGCGAAAAGCTGGAAAAAAGCGAAACAAGAGCGGAGGAAATCAAAATTAGCTTACAACAATTAATTGCCGGCAATTAACATAAGCCGAGGAGCGTAAAGAGTTGCTGCGTTCGCTCGTGCATCCGGCAGATACAAATGTATATAGTGGCACACCTCCCCACGCACACACCCCCCTCATTCCCCTGCAAATATTAGCATTCAGCGGATCTGCATTATCTTTGATTTTAATCGCCACGCTCGGCGATCTCGCACGTTAGCAGTTGGCGCGGAACAGCAGTCTTCGGTCTTCGGTCTCTTCGAAAGATTGATCGCGGACAGTTGGCTGAGTTTTGGCCAGAAAGTAACCCCTTTCGGGTTTCGGGGGAGTTTTTTACACAAAAGACGCTTTTATGTGTGGCAGCACACAATTATAACGCCTGCTTCCGTTTCCGGCTACATTTTAAACCGTAGAATGTTACAAAATTGTTGATTGTTTGTGGTTCCAGGGAGAGAGGAATTCATTAGGCTCATCACAAAGGCAGGAAAATATTCTGCAAATATTTGGTAAATAATATTTTATTAAGGGAACCATGAAAAATATTTCTTATTTTACTTTCTGTAAGTAATTAAAATATATTAATTTGCTTTCTGTACAGATAATGAGCTACAATTACAAATTATAATTATTTCAATTATTTATTTCACTTCCAATATTTTCTAATACACTTTGTGATGACTTAAATTGAGGTGAGAAATTTCTTATTCAAAAATTTCATTAGGGGAAACATAAAAAATATTTATTTTTTTACTTTCTATAAGTAATTAAAATATATTTACTTGCTTTTTGTAGCGAAAATAAACTTACAATTACAAATTATAATTATTTCAATTATTTATTTTATCTCCAACACCTATTAATACATTTTGCGATGAATTTATAATTATTTAAATTATTTACTTCATAGAAAGTATTCTAATACATTTTGTGATGAATTTATAGCTTTAAATTGATGTGAGAAATATCTTATTCATATAGTTACAAAGTCTAATAAATATTAATTATTATTAGCGAGCACCTAGTATTAATAGAACAAATACATTCTGTATTTGATGAGCCATGATTTCCCCTCTTATACCTGTAATTTCCCCTTTAATTCAAACCAAAACAAAGCTTAAAGGTCAGAGTTATGAGTTTACACCTTCTGTGATTAGGAAAAAGCACATTGGTGGGCGTGAGGCCGCCCACTGGCGCACTGAAAGCACGATTCAATTACCAATTATCACGTATACGCACCGTCAGACGAACAGGTTTTACAGGAGGGTTGCTGTGGAAAGCCAGAAAACAGAGAAAAGCTCCCAGCCAATGCTATTCAAATGCTCACATATATATATAAATAAATATATATACAGTATACAGTATGTAGAGGCTCAGAAATGGATATGCACTCCAAGTGTACATGCCCATTAAACTTGGCCTAAGCACCGTTCAGAGACTGGATTGTACGTCGCTAGAAACTAGTTTGCTTTTCCAAACGGGTTTCCCCATCTCACCAGCCAGCTCTCTGTCCCTGTGGTGGTGGTGGGTGTGTGTGCCAATTTGTACTCGGGGTTTATATTTATGGATTCCGATTCCGAAAGAGAACCCATAATGATGGAAATGTCAACACGCTTCCAATTTGCATAAGGCAGCGGCTGAGGCACCCTTTTAATTAGCAAGTGTAACTGTCCGAAGTTGACCCAAAGATTTAGATAGTTTTTTAACTAAATATATGCGACGGCGCCGCACCCCCATAAATCACATTGATTAATGGCGCCTGGTCTTGTTTATGCGTTGTTCGACAATGGCAGCTACCAAAAGGCATTCGTCTCCGACATTTGAATTAATTAATGATGTGAAAGTGGTGGTATTTAGTGTGAGTTTCGATCTTTAACTTATCTAGTTTAAGTTTATAAATTAGCACGAGTCGCGTGGGTGCCAGAGAACTTGGAACCTGATAGTTTCTCGAGCTCATCGCTCGCGCCCGATTTGGCAATTCGATTTCTGGGTGGGTGGGATCGGAGGTTAATGCCAAAACCTGATATTCATAGAGGCATTGAATATCGGGGCTGGGCGGAATATTAACAGTCAATTATGCAAATATTGAATTACCTTTTACGGGCACATACTATGTATATTTATGTATATATTCTCGACTCGATGTGTGCTTGGCCTTATCAAGTACATCAAGTATACGACACGAAACTGTGGCTCTGTTATCAGCAAATTAAGTTTTTGTTCTACAATAAATGCTATGCTATTATTAAATAATGCCAGTCATGTTCAAAAACACTCTAACCAGCCGCAGGGCCTTAAAGTCGGTGATATAATCTGCCGGTAATCCCAATTAGGGATGGAGGTCCATTGATATGGGCCAACTTTGCTTTTATGCCAGGCAAATGCAGCCTGCAGGGCTTGGGTAGCCATGACTACCTTCTGTATTGACCAGGTACAGCACAGCAGAGTGTACTGAGCTTGCTGAAGTTTATTAAATTCCCCATTTCATTGTGCGTATGCAAATCCATCTTTCTGCCATTCAGGCACAATTAGGCACGACTGCAGAGCTCCGAGTTGTTTGTGTTCCTCTTCCTGTTCCTGTCATCCGGGCGGATACGTGTTCCTCCTCTTTGCAGCCTTTGCAACTTTTCCTGAGACTGGCAGGCATTTCCCTTTCCCATAATTTTTGGGCCTCGAAAAAGGGGAATTAGTTTTGAAAGTTTTGCGTTTGGAATTTCATTTGCACTTTGGCTCAGTTCGTTTTCATATTCGTTTTGGCAAATGACATGGACCACAGCTCGTATACGCAATGCGTTTGCCGCAAACTTCATTTGAATTTTAATTATTTAAGGTTGGGGAGTAAGGGAGAGGCTTGATGTAGGTTCTGACTATATTGAATTTCATTTTTGTGTGAAAAGTGCGGAAAAAGCATTTAAACTGTGTAGGTTTCATCAATTTAATTGAAATTTATTGAATATTTAGGCATTTATTTGGTTGATTTTATATTAAACCATTTATTTATTAAACTTTCCTTTGACTTCTTCTAGTGTTACGCTGCTACAAAGAAGGTAACCTCTGCCCTGGACATGGACGATCTCGATGACTTGGATCAGGTCACCCAGGTGATCGGCTACCATCCCCAGTTCCACGATCACTTTCTGCGTACCCAGAACTTTATAATGAAGGACAATGGCCCGCTGCCGACTGATTACCGATACTATTTGGCCATAATTGTGAGTAGAATTAAAATAGTTTATAAATTGTATGAAAAATCAGCCAGCAATTAGTTGCAATTGTTTCCCTCTGCTTGTTTATGTTTATTTAATTAATTTGTTTGCCAAGAGCTTTAAACAATAGCCATTGATTATTCTAATAGACAACGGACAACATCCGTTGTGAGTGGGAATAAAAGGCATTGAATTGGGGAGCAGAGAGGAGCTCGTGTTTTCCATTGTTGGAGAATGCCACTCACGTACCTGAGAGTCCAGCTCCTGCTGAATGGAGTCCTTAATATGGAGGGGATCTCTCTGGGATTCGATGGGCATCTGACCAAATGCAGGCAATAGTTGCAATTTCTCTGTTCCCAATATGGATTTTATAAACAAAAACCCATGAAAGTTTCCCTCGTTTTTAAACGAATTGTCAGTCACCTTCAGTTACGCTTTTGTTGCAAGCCAACCTGAATGCCATTTGACATCTGCATTCTGATAATTTCACCCGTATATTTCTATTCAGTCTATAAATAAAGGCTGAAAGGCTCTGACAAAGTTGCCTTTCAAAGAGGATTAAAAGCAGCTTAAAAGCGTTCATGAAAAAGGGTTTTAAGGCTTCCTTTACTCTAGTTTTCAGCTTGCAGTTTGCATTTTAATGGAAATATATTCCCTATTCACTTGAGCTGACTTTAATGAGGACAAATAAGCAACAATTAACCGAGTAGAGTAACTTAACTACAAGTATTGTTATTACCCATCTCCCGCTGATTGAGTCATTCCCAATCATAATTAAGATCTATAAAGTACACATTTAATGTTTGAAATTGATTTATGTTTGCCCCAAAACTCCAATTGAGGGATTGGAAATAAAGAAAAGCACATAAATCAATTATTTTCCAACATTTCTTGGGCTTTTTCTTTTATTTTCCGACAAATGAGTTGGCTTCTTGGCCCCTGGATATAATTTATGGCCAGAGATGTGCGTGTGCAATAATCGTAAACTGAATAAAGCACAACATATATATACTGGCTGTTTATAGTTGACATGTCGGTCGAAATAATAATAATAAACACATTCTATTGGGCACAATTTGCGCTTTCCACGCCAAAGATTGAGATGCCTGGTTCTTGGCTAGCTGGGAAAGTGCATCGCCCATCGCCTTTGTCTAGAGATTTCGGCTGCCTCGGCGAATGTAAAATTATTTAAGATTTACGATGGCATGTCAGGCCGACTGCCTCTGCCTGCCTGCCCAAGACTCATTAATGACAAACAACAAAATAATACAAAAAAGCAAAGCCAAAGCAAAGCAAACAATGGGCTCTGCTTCTGCTTTGCTCTGAATGCCCGAGTGTTTGTTGTTTTGGGTCAAAAACACACACACACTGCGTCCCGCGATCAAAATAAGTTTCCACATATTTTTAGCACACATTCAGGTGGCCTTTCCTAGCGCCCTGGGAGATTGTGGGTCACTCGGGTGCCCAGATTTTCTGATTCTCCGGTTTCTCGCCTTCTCGGTTTCTCGATGATGACAAGTTGCGGGGGCCGAGGGCCAAGGTTTGGCTCCAAGTGAGAAGATCAAAACAAGTTACGTAATGCCTAGAAAAATGCTACCTGAAAGCTATCGTCTTTCAGTGCAAGGGGAAAAAATAAGAAAACTAACTATGTGGGCAAAGTAAAAATAGTATAATAATATTATATTAATAAGTTACGGAAATTAAAAGAGTTTAGGATCTACAGGTAATCTCTCAGGGTTTTATAGACCTTTTTGTGTGAGTAAGAAATAAATTAAAAGGGCTTGATATGAGAACTGGTGCCTTGTTTACACTCCGTGCATACAGTGCGTGTGCAGGCAGAGGGCGGACAGTGAAATTTGCTAACTTGTAAGCCAGGCCTTTGGGAAGTTAAAGAGCTTAGGGTATACAGAAAATATCTCTAGTTCATCTTAGTCAAGAAAAAATATAAAATTTATAAATTGTGCGTGTGCCGGCAGAGGGCGGGCTGAGAAATTTGCCTTCTCGCGGCTTAGGGCTTTGGGCTCCTGTCTTAAAATTATTTTAAAATAAGTTAAGGGAAGTTGAAGAGCTTAGGATTTACAGGAAATCTCTCTAGTTTATCTTACTCTTAAAAATATATTACTTCGACTGTAAATTACAAACTTTTTCCTTCTTTAACCATCTTAACTCTTTCTTATAATCCCCTTTTAAAACCCCTTAGGCCGCTGCTCGACATCAGTGTCCGTATCTGGTGAAGCGGTACGAGAAGGAGTTCATCAACCAGGGTGGGGACAACGCCTGGCTGGGCGGCCTGGACTTTATACCCGCCAAACTACGTGCCATATACGATATCAATAAAATATTAGCCCATCGGCCCTGGCTGCTGCGCAAGGAGCACATCGAGGTGGGTACTCCTCTCCTCTGGCTCAACTAAATCTTTAATGGATCTCTCTCTGTTCCTTGCAGCGGCTCACCAAGGGAAAGAACAGTTGGTCGCTGTCGGAGGTGGTGCACGCCATGGTCCTGCTCTCGCACTTCCACTCGCTCTCCTCCTTTGTCTTCTCCTGCGGGCTCACCCAAAAGCTGGACAGCCTGTCCAGCCCCAAACTGAAGAGCCCGCCCGTGCTGGCGTCGTCCAATGAGCCGGGCATCCCCGTCATTAACATCACCGCCAACACTCCGATGGATCCCCAAAAAACGGTGCTGGCCGAGATATCACTCAACAATGCAGAGCCGGATTACAATAGCCAGACCGCGACGGGCAACAATGGGGGCGGAGTGGGAGTGGGAGTGGGAGTAGCAGCAGGAGGAGGAGTAGGAGTCCATGCCAATGCCACTGCAGATGGTCCCGGTGCCGTGGCCCTCAATGGATATTTGGGTAAGTGAATGGCTGAAGGCTATTCTTTTTTGTTTCTTGTTATTCGATACACTGGAATTTAAGGGGGATTTCTTATAGTGAAGTTTTGAAAGCCCTTTTCAAGTGCAGCTAAAAATAAAACTCTATTTTGTTCGCCACTGAACGGAACTTTTAAGCTGGTGTTGCTGCCTTGCTTGTAAATTGCAGGTAAAAGGTGAGAGAGAGAATGAAACAAATAGGAGACAGACGTAAAATGGAAATAGAAGCCTTCGAAGATGTCTTAGAGTGCAGCTAAGAAAAAAGCTGGAGTTGCTGCTAAAGACTAAAGATTTTTTCGAAAGCAAACAGCATTAAGAAGGCGAAAATTGCTATCTAATTTAATGCTTGAGTAAAATAGGAAACCCCATCCTAAGAGGTTCCTTTGGTTCCCTTTTTTGGGGAGTCCGCTGACTTTTTCAAACTTTTAGTAAACCGAAACCCCCTCTAGGGTTCTATTGTGTACTGGCTTTAAATTCCTGTAAAAGTACTTTCTTCCACCTCCTTTTAATTAATCCAACTCCATTGCGAATGGATTTGCAGCCACGGCCCAGCAGTTGCCGCAACAGCACGGCATCAGCGTGGAGGCGCTAATGGAACGCATGAAGGTGCTGTCCCAAAAACAGGACGAGTGCAGCGAGGCCGAGCTGAGCAGCCGCTTCCAGAAGGTGGAGCAGCAGAACGCCGAGCTGCCGGCCGTGGCCCCAGAGGTGGTCGTTGCCCTGCCAACGAATCTATCCCACTATGTGGATGATGCCGGCTTCATTTACCAGGACTTTGCACGCCGCGGCACCGAAAACATCAACACGTTCCGCATTCAGGACTACTCCTGGGAGGATCACGGCTACTCGCTAGTGGATGGGTAAGGTCCATTGTTTTTCAGTAGGAATTTCTGCTAAAAGCCAGGCTCTTTTTCAGACTTTACAACGATGTGGGCACCTATTTGGATGAGAAGTTTCGGGCGGCCTACAATCTCACATATTGCACCATGGGCGGCATTAAGAACGTGGATACGTCCAAGTTCAGGCGTGCGATTTGGAACTATATACAGTGCATCTATGGCATACGCCACGATGACTACGACTATGGTGAAGTGAATCAGGTAAGCCTGAGTGCTTCTCCCTTATTATCTCTTACTAAGAAGCTTGCTTTCTGGGTAGCTCCTTGTGCGCCCCCTGAAGATGTTTATTAAGACAGCCTGCTGCTTTCCCGAGCGTATTACCACCAAGGATTATGATAGTGTGCTTGTCGAGCTGCAGGACAGTGAAAAGGTAGGTGGAGGGAGTCCTCCCACACTCTCTGGTAAATATTTATATCCATTAATCGTTTTATTATCTCTGCTGTTTAGGTTCATGTGAATCTAATGATAATGGAAGCCCGTAATCAGGCCGAGTTACTCTATGCTCTGCGCGAGATAATGCGCTATATGACTTGATCTCATTAAGTGAATAAACACACACGTATATATTACACGCCCACACACACACATTACACCCTACACACACACATACATGCATAAAACATTTTGTTATTTTGAGAGCGCATCGAAAACAGCGAAAAGAACGGAAGCGGAAATCGGAGATAAATAAATGTTGCTTTTTAAACTCAAAGCATGCTTTTTGAACTTACATAGACAGAAAGTAAAAAGTAGTGTCCAATTTTAAATATCGGTGTAAAATTAATGCAATTAATGTGAAACGTTTTAATCTATTAAATTAACAATAGTCTGTGTCTATGGTTAGCCAACATGCAAATTAAACAATTAAACAATTAAATCACACAAAAGCAGAAAATACACTAAGCCTGTCTGAGCTCTGTCTGTCTGTTTCTTTTCGTGAATGTGCAAGCAATAATCACTGTACATATGTATTATGTTTTGTTTAATTATTTTAGCGAAATAAATACAATTTTTATTTTAATTACCCGACTTTGGTTTTATTCTTTCCCTTTAAAGAACACAAAACAGGTGATTCGAATCCTCGAGCTTTTCACTATACAGAGATAATAAATATATAGTAAATATAGTAAATGTCTATTTTGATAGTCTTTAAACTTTAAACTAATCACTGACTGTAATGTTTGTCTAGCATTTAAGAAAGTTTTAGGCATTCAATGTTAAAGTTATTAAATGTAATATCCATTTTGGGTAATAAGGCTTAATATTCTCCAAGCATATAAACCATATATAACCAATATACACAAAGACAGAACTAAGAACTAAGAATTTAATCGCAAATATACGAATTTAAACTTTTAAATATAAGGTAGACCTTGGATAGGGAAACAAACTTAAAGGCAGCTTTCCTAACCAGAAAAAAAGTGGTTCCTCTATAGAGTGAAAGTTCTGTAAAAGTGGGCAAGGAATTGTTTAAGACTAGGACACCTTCCCTCATTAAAGAGAAATAAAATTTAAATATTTTGTTAGTTAATTCCTATTTAATCTTTGCTCTTTTGTCTTTTAAAGGTATTATCTTATGGTATTTAGTATTTAGTATTATTTAGTAATTAGTTCAAATAAGTTTAAAACTTGAATTTTATGAAAATAAGTTCCTAATTAGGTTTTATAATTTATTTAATAAAAAATGTATCAAAAGGGATAAATCTCCTCAAAATACAAAGGCTAGACCTTGGAAAAATGTTGTGACAAACTGTTGAGATTATAATTTTGCTTTAAAATGATTTTAAAACTTTTTTTTTTTAATTAAATACCTAAATCTCCTTGTTTTTTAATTTCCGTATAAGTACTTTGATTTATTTAATTAAAAATAAAACAAAAATAATAAAACTCCTCAAAATGCAAAGGCTAGACCTTGGTAAAATGTTGTGACAAACCGTATAATTTTATATTTTGTTTAAATATGATTTAGAAACTTAAATTTGGTGATTTGTTTTTAGTTATTTAAACATCCCCATTTTTAACACCTCTGTTAATATTATTATTTATTGAATTAAAAACCAATCAAAGATACCAAAGCTAGACCTAGGAAACATTTTCCAACCCACCGTAGAGATTATAATTCTGGCAATTTAACCAAAAACTGTAACTGTCAATGGACTGTACTTATTTCTGTACTTATTTTCCATATTTTCCATAACGAAAATGTGCGATCTTAGCCGAGGTCCATCTATCGCTTTACCAAGAAATCAATTGTTTCAATGTGTACCTATTTGCATTTATGTATTTGCTGACATTTTTGTCGCGAGCTGCAGGTTTCGCATGAAATCCAAACGAACTAATTAAGCAAAAAGGTCTAACGACAAACTATACTTAAAAGATAGTTTAATTCGAATAAGATGTACATTTCAAACCGAAAGGATCCTGCTCGAATATCGCCAAGGAAAGTAGAGAACCCATTTTTGTTAATTTATTGTGTAGATTTTCCCGAAGCACATCCGCTCACGGTTGTGCGTAGTCCTAAGCCTAGCCAAGTAAGTTGCAACTGGAGAGAAAAGTCATGAAAAACCATTTTTTTCTCTAATTAAATAGTAAATAGTAGTAGGCACTAAGTACGATTTTAGTGCTTCGTGCAAAAAGCCATACAATTGTTCACAAGGGCCAATCAAGCGAGTTAGATCCAATTGTACATAAAACTAACGAGCTATGGCGGATTCAAAGATGTGATTTTACCGAATATATATACACGCACATGTATTCCTTTGCAAATAATCAAGTACATACCACACGTATATATATTTGGCGCTAGGCATAATGCATACACACACAGCTTACCGATTTAATTTAGTATATACTCTTGCATTGGAACGTCGAGTGCAACTTAAAGGTGAAACACAAGTTTTTATTTCATTTACAATGGCTCAAAAATGGCTGTGTAAACATGGCGAAAGATTAACGAATTTAAAAGGGAGTGTCAATAAGGAAAAGGCAATGCAATTGCAAGCGAAACGAAAACGGAAATAACTTTACGGAAAGCCCACTTAAATGTTGGAATTACTAGTACTAGTTCTTCTTCTTAAGAAGGCTAAATTTTGGTAGAATTAAGCTTAAAAGAAATACATTTTAGTGGTAGAGCTGTAAAAACATCGATAGTGCTCGATATTTTCGATAGTGATAGTCCAAACCATCGATACTATCGACAAAATAAAATAAGTAATAAAAAAAAATGTTATTTTGTTTAAGCAAAGCAGATAAAATGGCATAATTTATATTAGATTTTATGTATTACAAAAAATGAAATTTTAGAAATTTAATCACATTAAAAATTAAATAAAAATGTTTTGATCCGTTCTTAAGAATATAAGAATTTATGATTATATTTATTTTTATATTACATTTATTGGCAAAAACTTATAACACGATGTATCGATGGTGAAAAATAAACAATCGATAGTGACGTGGAGCCCAGCACCATTGATAATATCGATAGTATCATCGATAGTTTTACAGCTCTATTTAGTCGATTTTTGTGAAGCTGGAAATATAAATGTATCCGTCGAATTTTTGATGTCTAACATAACCAAGATTTAAAAACTTTTAGTCGAATAATTAGAAAAAATGGTTGATGATCAGCCAGGAGAGCACCATTTGAAAATCATAAACGATTGACAAATACGAACGTAAACTAGTTATTAAATGGTGAAAGAATTTACACATAAATAACCGAATTTAAAATTTAAAAAAATACATATATTTACTAATGAATAAGACTTGTTCTATGAGATAGATCAGTCTAACTGCGATACCCATGATTCTGACTGCTTTTTGGAGAACTTACTCTCCCCTCTCCTAAATAATATAAAATAATTCAAATACAATTATAATCGATGTTTTTAACCTCTTGGTGTTTGGTGTTTAATAAAGGAAACCACAAAAAAAGAGCCACTGGTGTTTGTAAATAATATTGGGCATATATACATGTTTTATTCAATTTAGATATATATAATTTATAAACGTACCATTTCAGTATTCTTTCCATTATTACAATTAATTCTCAGTTACTTAGATTTGTTAATTAGTTAATTTAGTTAGTTAAGAAGTTGCTTTTCGGTTAAACTTAAACTTGAGTGGGGTAAAGTATTATGGTTAAAATACAATAAGTTCACTTCTGATATGGCGACAAAGATATTGATTAGGAAACCTTCACTTTTTGCTTTTTAATTATTGGTCCAATGCAGTTTTTTTAATTTTTAAATTTCGTTTATACAATCAATGCAAAAAATACTACAGATACATTTGAAATGATTGTTTTGGCTTAGCTCATCGAATTCATCGCAGCTCCTCAGCTTTGAGAAGTGGGATTCGACTTGGCCCGAGTTCGTTATATATTATAAAAAGATCCGATATATTATGGTTATTGCAATGTTCAACATCTAGGCACAAAATATATATATTGCTTCTCAATTGGATATGAAAGTTATTGCATCGCAAATAGTCAAAATAATAACACGTTAGGAATCATCGTTGTTCGAAGCTTGAAATGTCTATGTGGGCGCCACTCGCTTCGCAGGCGAACCGCTGCTCATTAGGGCCGCCTCCTTGGCCCGCTCGTGCTCGTCCTGGAAGAAGATCTTGGTGATGACCACGTCGCCGGTGCTCAGCGTCTGCGACTCGGCATCCACCAGCTTGACCAGCCGCTTCTCTCCCGTTCGGAGAATGGGCGTGACACTGCGCTCGCCCTGGCAGTTGCAGTTTTTGATGCTAAGTAAGGAAATTAAATATAAATATAAATATATATATAAATAAATTTTAGGTTTAAAAATTAACCACTCACTTCCTGGACTTTTCCCTTATAATTTGCAGATTTTCGGTGGTCGCAATACTCGAACCCAGCTGCTCTTGCATCGAGTTTGAAGCTATAATCTAAGGAAAATAATATTATTAATCAATCTGCTAGAAAACTATCTCTAAGATACACTAACTTGTTCGCAAGGCAACGAGGTTGCTGTCGTCAGTATGGCCTCCAGCTTGTCTATACGCGCTATGCGATCCATGGACTTGTTCTGGAGTATCTCCTCCAGCATTTGCATGGACTCAGTCAGGCTGGGTGGCTCCGAGCTGAAGCGGGGCGAGAAGGTGCCCGACAAAGAGTTGTCCGAGGGCACCGAATCCAGGCTGGGGAATGTGTCATTCTCATTGGCCTCCGGCTCGTCCTCGGAGTCACTTTGGTCTCTGATAAGGCATATATTTTGTTTGATTTATATTAATATATCAGCTTAATAAACTCACTTGCTGGGATTGCCCGCACTCTCCATTTTCTCCAGCTTCTTGGCCACCTTGTAGTAGCCCTTAAGGCGCTCCTTCTCGTCCTCCGTCAGGTCCATGTAGCTATTTATTAATGTATCATAGATTCAAGATTTAATATTAATAATTTTTAATATAAACTTACCGCAACAGCCTTATCTCCCTGTTTGAAAGCACAATACTCTTGCTGGTCTGGGCCAGCTTCTGCTTGAGATCGGACACCTCGGTGCTGACCTTGCGCTGCTTCTTGCGTATCTTCACCTCGTTGGGCTTGATCTGCATGAGTATCTGCTCGGTGCACAGCTCCGAGAAGAGTTGCCTATTCTCCGGCTTGATCTGCCTCGCCAGATTTCCAAACAACTGATCATGGATCAGCACCAGAACATCCCCTGCCGCGTACAGCATCATCTCCCGGGTCAGCGGCCGCTTGGCCCAGAACTTTTGATCCCTCCGATAGATCTGCTTCAACTGATCCTTGATGGGATTGCAAGGGGCATTGTACTGCTCGCACAGCGAGTTGAGCGATATGTACTTGGCCTTGTACACCTGCTTGCCGCTCTCCTGGAACTGCAGTATGGCATGCGCAGCCTGTGTATCAAAGACGTTCCTTAGCAGGATGCCGAACTGCAGATACAGGTTGGCGGCATCATTGCGACAGTCGTGGATCACCTTGATCACCTGATCGTGCTCCAGCACGGTCTTCAGGCCGCCATCGGTGACCATGGCCGGGCAGGACTGGACATCAAACAGGAAGGCCTCGCCCCGCCCCGTGCCAATCTCGATGAGGGTGATCTCACCCTTGAGACCGAGATTAATGCCCTCGCAGTCCAGGGAGACGACTATGTTTTCGTTCTTGGCCGCGTACTTGAGTATGATGTCGGTCACAAACACCGATTGCTTCACATTCGCAATCACCGTGGTGTTTTGCAGGACCTTAATTTTCCAGGTGTCGCCGACAAAGTAGCTGTGACTAGGTGAGTGATTGTTGGCATTAGTTGGAGTTTGAGTTGAATTCAAGTTGGAGTTGGAGTTGGAGTTTTGGTTCGTCGTCGAATTGTTTATGGAATGCACGGGACTGGCGTGCGGGGAGCTGAGCTGCTGCTGCTGGTTGGCCAGCGACTGCTTGTCCTTCTCCAGGTTCTCAGCCAGAGTCCTTATAACCAGGGTATTGATGCGCTGCTTCAGGGTTTGGTTCACGCTATTCATGCGCTGCTCCACGGGATTCTGTGGGAGGAGTGGCTGCTGCTGCTGCGACTGCTGCTGCTGCTGCTGCGACTGCTGCTGTTGTGACCCGTAGCTGCTGGTGTTCGCACTGGGATAGTTGTTCTCGCACAAATTCTCCAGCTTCAGCTCCGACATGGGCACATAGCTGTCGAAGCCCGAACTGGGCTCCGATTTGGGCTGCCCAAATCCCGGACTCTGACCCAGCACATTGGAAACCGGAGCATTCAGCTTGAAATTGGGGGAAGCTATGCTATTGTTGTTATTATTGCTGCTCCCATTATTATTGTTGTTCGTGTGACCATTACTCCGCAGCGCCGGCGATTGCAATCTCTGCTGCACGGCACTGATGGGTCCACCTCCTCCTCCTACAGACTCCTGCCTCCTTGGCATCATTATTATTGTTCAGCGCATTGAACTGCTCCCGGGTCTGGGCCTGGGCCTGCTGGATGTGCGTGTCACTGAGCTTGGGCTTCTGCAGCAGCGTGACTAGATTGGCCTGGATGTGAAAGCAGTCGGCAAAGAGCTTCAAGAAGGAGCTCAGGTCACCCGGCGTCTTGAACATGCGCAGCCACTGATCCTGCGGAAAGTTGGTGGTCAGCAAATGGAACAGCTGGTCCACCAGCAGCGGTCCCTTGACCTCAATGCACTGGGCAAAGAAATCCAGCATTTGCTGAGTGCCCCGTGTATCAATGTTGGATTGGGGTAAATGGAGGCGATCCCGCGCTGGGAGATCCGTCATATTCTCGCAGCCCACCAGCATCACATAGTCGTCCATCACCTTGAAGGTGTCCGTGTGCTTCGCGAGGAAGTCGGTGAACTCCTTGATGTGCTGACCTGTGAGGAACAAGAGATTATCAAGGACTTTAAGGTATTTATTAAGAATCAGTACCTGATATGTGCCTGACTTGGGGAGATGCCTGCGACCTGTGGCCGAGCAGACTCCTTACAGGTACCTCCGCCGCCGCTCCGTACTGCAGCATCTTGTTCTTGAAGTAGTCTTTAGCCTCTTGGATGTAATCCCGCTTGCCGCCGCCGCCGCCCTCGTCCGCATTGGTGTGCTGGTACGCGTTCACCTGCACATAATCACCGTCGACCAGAAATATTGATGGGTATTGGGCGAGGAATTTCTTCAGACCTGTCAGACGAGCAAGGAGTGTCAATTATAATTAGGAAGGGCCATTAGCGGCGGCTCTATCCCCGGAGTGAGTGGTTAATGCAGTAAAACTGTTGCAGCCACGCTCGCAACCTAATTAATTTTCCCTTTTAATGTGTCAACTCTTGGAAATTGCGGCAAGTAAGCCCTAAGTACTTATTGTAGTTGATTAATTCGCTGGAATAACCATGGTCTCTACTGGTAGTTGTTGCAAGTCTTGCGAAAAGTTTTCCCTGCCTTCGGTTTATCAGCGGGTAACATGTGCCCGGATTCCCATAATTAACAACAACATTGTTTAATCGCATAACCATCAAATGACGACGAGCTACACATTCATCCGCATGTGCATACCTATATCTACATATGAATGAATAATCATCATGTGTATGTTTTGTGTTTCCAGTTTCAAATGTTTGTTGATTTGGTTTTGTAAAGTTGGGGAAAAGTTTCTGGATTCAGAGTTGGCTTACAATTACATAAATGAGGGAAGGACTGCCTGGGATTTGACTATGTGTAAGCACTGAGAGAAAGGGAGTTTGAAACAATAAGGAAATACAATTTTTTAACATTTTTGAATTTATATTTTCAATTATTCTAACAACCCCAACTTTAATAGAAAATATGTTACATTTCTGATTTTAAACTGCTCAGCTTAGCTCCGAGTTTGACAGTTGGTGCCCATCTCTGCTTTACTCAAAGTTCTCGCCATTAAATATAGACAAAATATTAAAAGTTAAAATTTTTGAAATAATATTTTTAATTATTTTAAAAACCGTAGCTTTATTAATAGAATTTATGGTAAATTTCCTATATTTAACTGCTCAGTTTAGCTCCGAGCTGGACACTCGGTGCCCTGCTTTACTCAAAATCTAATCAATTAAATATTGAAAAATATAAGAAATCAAAGAATTTTTCAGCTTTTCAAAAATAAGAATAACTGGGATTGGAAACAGAACGAAAATTAATATTGTTACCATTAAGAAATTATAATACAAAAAATCTTACCTCGAGGGGAATAGGATTTTCTACTTCCCAGAGTTTTGCCTTTATAAAAAAACTATTAATTTTAAGGCTGTTTTAAAAATATTCGTTTAATAAACTTACACTTTTTCAAGAAAATAATAAATACAAGTTACAGACCATAAAAAGTTTTAAAATTATGGTTTTCAAGGCTAAAAGAGTTAAATTTCCAGGATTTTCACTAAAATTTAAATTTTATTATAAAGAGTAGAATTTAGAACATTTCAAAACCTTTTTCCCAAGTGCTTTTTCCCGAGCCGAATGTGAAAAGTGAATGCACTCAAGCCTTGCGAGAGCGACGGAGCGAACTAGCGAACCATTTATTTGATAAATCAGGTCATAGTTGCTGACTGACTGCTGCCGTCAGCCCAAAACGGGACACCCGGCGACGGAAGCCTGCCCCCGCCTGCCACATCCACCGTCATCCACAATTGGTAGGAATGCGATGAGTACTCGACTCCATATGTCTCATTGTATCGGTCCACCTCCCACCCAGAGAGAGCCGGGGGTCTCCATCTGCTGCTGTTCACCATTGTTTGGGTAATATGACGTGACAAGGCAGCTCTCGGAGATTGGAGAATTCGAGGGAATTCCGGGGTGGAGCGTAGTTGCGTGTCACACAATTTTTAGCTCCATAATGCCCGGGCATAAATTAATTCAATTGCATTTGACATAACTCAGCTGGAAAGTCGCATAAGGAGATGGCGAACATTGATTAATCGAATCGGACGGACTGGCATTATGCAAGGTATCTCCCAAGTCAATCGGAGGCGAGTGTAATCCCCGTGTAAGCATCTCGTTATCCCACTTCCCGAGCTGCCAAATGAGCCACAAAACTGACAAATGGCCAGTAATCCCCACAGGATCGAAATAAGAAGAAAAAAGGCAAATCCTTTCGAGCGTAATTCAATTTTATGTTTACTTAGAGAAATTGAAATTTGTGGAACGGAGCACAGGTCACAACTGGAGCCGCAAATCGAAGTTCATAACATTTCAATATTAATATTTATCGAAGGCCCCGAATATGTAATGTTAGGCGCAAATATACGAAAACACAAAAACCGAACCGAGCCAATATTTGTCTGTGTGCCTAGCCGCATTTCTTGGCAAGCAAACATTTTTGGCTACACCTTGCTCGCTTCCTTCCCTCGGAGCACAGGTGTTGTGGGGTTAAGAGGGTGGCAGTGCCATGGTGCCACATTTTACGGCTCGACCCACTTGGACACATTTCTTCTTCCTTTATTTTTTTTTCTTTTTTTGCGGTGGCAATTTTCAAATGCACCGAGCAGGAGGGACACTCGCCATAAATTTATGTATATTTATGCCTCTGCGCTTATTGAAGAGAAACGGTAACGAAACCGAAAACATTTCCCCGAGATGTTGTGAATCGAAATGTAAGTGAATACTCGGGGTAAAGGGTTATGTCTGGCCGTAAACTCGGGATTTTATGGCTCACATCATCGGTGGCTGGAACTGGGGAAATGGCTACTTTAAGGAGGAAGCTGGAAGTTCCTTGCCTCCATTATAGACTCATTAGTTTCAACCCCATTTTACAGGGTTTCAACGTCAAACGATTCACAATCAATTAGAAACAAGTGGCGTCAAGGTTCACAAAATATTTGAAGTCACTTTTAGACTTGTTTAAAAAATACTTGAAGTAATTAAGTCAGCCATGACGAAGTCTCTGGAATGCCTGGAAGATTCTTAACAGAAAATGTAAGCTAGAAGTTTATTCTTGAAGTCAACTAAAAAATTTGATTTTCTTTAAAAATCATTAGATATTACTGTTAAAATTTCTTGGATAGATTAAGTCCCTTCTAAAACATTTTGGTTTTATTATTATTGACAGGCCCCCGGACTCCCTGTTAAGTCTTTTTCGGTTCGATAAAACGACAGCTGATAGAAATCCTAATAAAGATGGAGTAACGGCTTTACAGCTTTGTGGAGCAGAGTCAGCAGTAATTAATCCAACCCTATGTTGGCGCTTTGTAGCACAATTCGGTGCTTAACAGCACTCTGACATTCTATTTCGTTTAAATAAGTTAGAGGCATTGAGAAAACCAGTTTGCTTTTACGACAAGTTTATTTGGGTTGTACTTTTTCGGACAATTAGTTAACTGGGACTTTAGCAGTGATTTTCCCAATGACAAAGGGTGAATTTTATTCGAATAGATCATTATATTAATTTATTTACACTTCTCTCTTCAATTTCGTTTAAACTTTAAAATGCTTTGATCTAAGCTATTTCTTGAGCTAGATTTACAGCAAAAGGGGTAAATACCCAAAGCCCCGACTTCATTAGCTCCCCATTATAACCCCCTTCAAAAGACATCCTGTCAACCGATTCCCCATCAATTATAAACAAATGTCGCGACTCTCACAAATAATGAACAGAAAATTTGCTCACAAGCTAAATAAAATGTTTCGCCTTTTGCAATTAATGTCAAAAATCAATGCGACTCACACCACCTTACCCCCAAGATTTGCGTCGAGAAAGCCAAAGTTAAGTAAAGCATAAAAACCTTGGGTGAACACACGCAATGCCTGGAAATTCCGTGGGATTGGTGGGGGGTTAAGCAGCACCGGCTGGCAGGCGTTAAAGGATTTCCTACAGTCGACAGTAAAATCGTTAAATTTACGACAATGTCAGGGAATTGAAATGCGTGTCGGAAATGCAGAAGAAGACGGGGCCCCGAAGTGAAATGAGTTCCTTTCCCTTGACAGATCGATCAGCTAATCATTTGCAGACAAGTCAATAGTACATAGTATAATATGTTAGTTGGCTTTGACAGTTTTTGCCAGTTGCGAGTGCTTTGGCTTTGGCAATCGATTACGCAAAGCGAAAAATAAAATAAACACACGCTCTGAAAAAATAAAAACAGTTGCGAACCTTTGCTTAAAAGGCCGGGCCTGTTTTGGTATGTGTTGTGTTAGTTTTGCTATTTTATTTGTTATTTTTTCAACTTTTTCTCTATGCTTTTTTTTTGCTATTTTGTGTGCGCAATTATTTGACGCCGCTGGCAACTGAAAATGGCAAAACGATAAAGGGGTCTAAATGGTGGGTCGTGTTTGTTTGCTTGTCCTCGTTGGCCGTTAAATTAGCAGCGAAATTTAAGTTGGCCATAAACGAGGGCACAGCTCTTTAAACTAATAGAATTTTTGGGCAGCATTTAAATTTCGTTTCTCCCTGACTCCGACTAAAAAGAAAATGACTCTTGACGTTAATTTCCCAGAAATGCTAGCCTCAATGGCCGAGAACCCTCATCAATCGCTGGGGAATATGCATGAGAGGGCACACACACACAGCACACACTCCGCCACTCACCTCCATTTATTATTGAAGCAACAAATGGATATGGAGTCCCTAGAATATCATGCGATTTTATTGAAATTCAATTGAACATTTTTGTCACGTAATCGACACTTTTCTATTACAAAGTTTCCGTCTTAGCCCCAGCCCCCCACCAACCCTTCCCATTCCCCATTTTTCCTGGCCAAACAAACCACATAATAATGGTCGGCATCGATGGGTTTATTGTGGGCGGCATTCGCCAGGGTATAAACGCCATCATCCCGGCGGCTTTAACGCTTTATAAGTTGAGCAAACAACACGTTGACAAAAACTGAAGCAGCATAAAATATGTTTATAGGATTTTGGGTCACCAGGGAGCCGAGCCAGGCCGGCCAAGGGGGTTTTGGGTTGACCCGTGACCACTGAGCGCCTTATCACCTATTCGATACTGGCTTACCATCATATCTAACCGGGCATATCTGACGCTTTTCTATTTATAAACCCTTGCCTTGACATTTCCCATTAATATCGGAACACAATTCCAACTGTGATTTGCGTGTCAGCCGCATATTTCCCCAGGAACTTCCACGAAACTCTGTCTATTGCGTTCTTCCTCGCCAAAAAGCTAAACTAAATCGCGCTCTTTAAGCCATAGATTAAAATTATTTTAGCGAAAAGATTACTTGGCACCGGTTTTGCTTAGTTCAAGTAAAAAACAATTTGTTTTGGCGGGGCACAGTCACGCACATGTGTGAAAATCGACAAATGCGATAAACATTTTGTTAAATGTTTATTTTCTTGTATTGCAATTAGTGCAGTCACAGAGTGTGGAAAACAAAAGGAATAATTGCAATTAATGTTGGGTGCACGTTGTGACAAATTTAAGGGGTGACAGAAGAGAGAACCTTAAAGAAATGAATATCATGAGAGGTATAAATATGTATTAGTTTAGCAGGTTTAACCTCTGGTTAAGGTATATTTTAAAATAAAGAGGTATTAATTATTCCTTTGAACAATTTCCTAATTATTTAAAGAGTTTAACACCCTTTTCCTATTTTAAAATATTGAGAGAAGGCATTTGGACCATGAAAGGTATATTAATTATGTGTAAAGGTTTTACCTGGGGTTAAGGTATATCCTAATATAACCAACTACTTATTATTTGAAGATTTTTAAATCCATTCTCTATTTGTAAATAATGAAAAGAGAAAGAACCATGACAAAATTTGTGGAATAAAAGATATATAACTTTATTCATTTTCCAGAGATAACCGGAGGTTAACAAATTGAAGTATTAATGATTCTTTGGAGCAACTTCCTTATTTTGAAAAGTGTTTAATGCCTCTTTCCGAATATAAACCATTCAAGAATAAACTGTTTCTCCCTTAACAATTGATCTTAAATTTCAGATTTTAAAAGAAACACCTTCCCCTTAAATATTCCCACATAAACAGGCTCTTAAATCTAAAGATCTTCATGATTCCCGAGGAGTTAAATGGTGTGCTATTAAGCCCCACCTCAGCATTGAGCGTTGTAAACAAATGTTTGCCATTTCCTGTCCCCGCCCTATTCCATCTTAACCCTCCTTTCCTTCTTCACGCATGTGAGAACATCAAACAAATGTCTTCACATGCATATCTGGGAGGCTGAGGCAAAGGGAAAGTGCAATGCACCTTCCCAACAACAACAACAACTACAGCTCGCCGCGTTAAGTGGAACCTATTTTTAAAAACCGAAAGTTGTTTGTTGCGGCTATTTTTAGTCGCTAGTCGAGAGAGTAAACCATGCATTTTGATAAATGGCGCACCATGAAGTTGCTGTCAATGAAAGTACAACACGTGTATGTGGCGGAGAATCTCAAGTTTTTTCCAATGTTTTTCCACAGACTAGTTGTAAACTAATACCCAATACTATACTACAAAAAAAAACGAAGGGGAAAAAGAAGGTGGAGGAAAACCAATGAAACCGACAACAACACGTGCATTATCGATTGCAGCCTGGCGTCTGCAATGAAAAGCCATAAACCCTTGGCATGTTTTTGTGGTTTTGGCATTGAGATCAACTGGCAAATGGAAGCTGGGACTGGGCAGACTCCCCTCTGGCAATGGCAATGGAAACGGCAATGACATGTACACTTGGACGTCGAAGGCAAAACAACGACGAATCATCGACTATGACAAACAACGCCGACCCGCAGGTGCACCAATATGTTTGTTCGCATAACCGAACAAGAGTCCAGTACATGTAGCTTTCCACCGCACTCACACGTTTCCAATTTCCCAGGCTCTCTCGGGCCGGGGCGACATTTTAAATGAGAGAGCTGATTGAATGGGATTTGATTTTCAATCGAATTTCTCCAACTCGTTTTTAGAGGCGAGATTTTCTTGGATACAGTGAACTAAGTTTAAGGGGAACTAATCAGTGGCTTAGCTTTCAAGTTTATATTTAAGGTAGTCTTATGCATTGCTTGGTGATCTATTAACTTAATCAAATCTATTGAAATTTTTTAATTAAATTTGAAGAGGAACTAAGGTCAATTTGTATATAGGAGTAGTGGTTTTTTAGCACCTGGTTCATGTCTTAAAGGAAGGTTTTTATTGTCGGGCTCCGAGCTTGGCATTAAGTTCTCAAATTCTCAAAATTTAAAGGATATCTTCTAAGTAAAAACCTAATTTTTAATTGCTTATCTTTATAGGCCCTTACAGCATTTTAAGATAGTTCTGATAGTAGATTTTCTCTTTCTTTTTGAACTCACCCGACTGACTGCCACCGGCGATCTGACGCATCTCCTTGGTGAACTCCTTGTTGCCAAACTGGCAGGACAGATCGTGGACGGTGCGGGGCTCGCCCTTGTCCAGCAGCCGCTCCAGGAAGAAGAGCAGCGTCATGTTGCGTGCCATCTCGTACTCCATGGACTCCATGGTGCTCTCAAGGTTCTCCCGCCTGACGATATCCACTGGCAATTGCTGCTGCTATCTCCTTAATTATTAATCCACGCAAATACGTCACGTCACGTTCACGTTCACGTTGCGTTGTTTTTTTTTGTATTTTTTGTCGGCGGCTATCTGCAAAAGGGGGCAAGAGGAAGAGCGTGAGTGTGTGAGCGTGAGGTGAAATGGCCAACACTTATGCAATGCGCCAAGAAAGCTGGCCAAAAGCTAAGCGCTCAGGCGATGTCGGACGGCAAGAAAGCAACAACTAGCAAACCGCAGACACATATTAGTCAGTTGAGTTTCATTTCGTTTCGTTTCTTTATTTATTTAATACATTTGCACTTTGCTCTGCCTCATCTCAGTCTCTATTTCTCTCTCTCTATGGCTCGACACTTGTTTTATGCGACTGCATTGTTTTTGCCGCTCGCCTTGCACTCATTGAACAAATAAAAAAGCGGGGGCCATAAACTGTGTGTTCCTTCGTGAATAATTGAAACTGGAATAGACCACAGACCACAGACTCAGCGCACGTACGAAAGGAGTTTACGTTTCAGGACCTGCGGCTCAAGTTTCCCAATATCCTTGCGGCATGTCCTTGCGCGCCGCTCGAACTCTTGAAAACAACTGGCAGCAGCGCAGCTCGCGTGCCGCCCCCCATGGCACCATAAGTAGAAGGAAGTCTCGGCCATGGCATAATAAGAATAAGGTGGTCTCGTCGGCTGCCCTAGCGTTCGGGTGCTAGTTCCTTATCGACCAGGTGTGTACTGGCAAGGTGAAAGGTTGTGTGTGGATTTTTTTTTTCTTTAATTAACCCTTATATTTGCAAAAGAAAAATGGCTAGCTATCCTGCCATAAAAACCTTTGGTTATTAAAATTTTCATTTAGTTTAGAGTTAATAGAAAAATCTAAAGACTATTAAGTTATTAAAATTATATTTAAAATTATAGAAAACTTTAAATTCCTTTAAGAGTTAATCCACACATTCCATTTTTCTTCCTTTTACCCGCACTTTTTGTTAGAATAACTAAGGGACTTATTTATGCCAACAAACAACCTTATATTTATTCCACCATGCCATGGCCTCTGCTGCTGCGCTGCCGCCACAACATAAACACTGGCGAATTCGGTCAGCTGATTGCGGCGAGCGCAGGAGACCACGCCACAGCGAATTCGAATCAGAGCTGTCAGCTTAGGTTAGGCTCTAATCAGAATTAAGGTTACAGAGGGAAAATGAGAAAATAATCCTAATAAATCTGTTTTTACAATAAGGCTAAAAAAAGGAATTGTAAGATGCTAAAAAATATTTAATTATCATGGTGTTGAATTAAATATTAATATTCTTGAAATAATATAAAATTAAATGCTTAAAATATTTAAAAATTAAAGTTCACCCTCTCGAAGCTAGACTGTGTGTGAACGCGCCAATTGGAATTTGCATGGGATTAGTACCAATAAGACTCTAAGCCCAATGGGATTTCGTTGGATATTTCAAACAGATTTTCGGTGGGAAAAAAAGAAGCGATCAAAACTTGGCACCTCCAAAGAGGGCCATGGCGTTGGCTATATATAACATGTTTTAATTTGTTTGTTGCTGCTGCCTCTTCTGGTTGGCATGTGAAAAGCAGAAAAAAGTGCCAACACTGCAGAACAGGTGATTGACACAGAAATGTGGATATGTGGAGAGAAATGTAGATGTGCAGCGGAAATGGAAAATGCCAGCGCTCCCGAGAGAGTGCAAAAAGAAAAACAGCTTCTCCATTAAATTTACCTAAACAGAACTTGCCACTCATTATCATTATCCAACTAGAAAAGTTTGGAAAGCCAATAGGGACTGTGTTGTTCTATTGATAAGCCCAAAACCGTTGACAACAAATATGTATTGGGAACAGCGCGGCAGCAACAAAAACAAAAACAACAACACATTCCAAAGCACTTCGCTGTGTGTGTGTGAATGTCTCACAGGTAGCCGCCGTACGTGTGTGTGCGTGTGTTCGATGTGTGCCTCTGTATGGGTGGCAAAACAAGAAACTTCACAGACATACCGATATAAAAAAAAAGTCTTATTAGCCGAAAGAGATAGCAACACACACCGTGAGGGACAAGTGCAAGATGCGATGGATAAAGAAAGGTAGAAACTATAAAAACGATAAAAATAATGAAAACAATAAAACGTAGCCCAGCAAACGAGAGAAATAATAATATCTGCAGAGAAAACGCGCTAAAAATGTGTGGGGAAAAAAACGAAGAAAAAAAGAAGCTCTCAAAATATGCAAAGCAGAGGTAGAGAGAGAGAAATGGCGAAAAAAGAGCAGTTATAATTACCTGGCAGTTAATCCCTTGTTTTCCTTTCCTTCACTGTTTGCTTAAGTGCACTTGTAATCTATATTTATATATTCGTAAATTGACACATACGCGATACAGATCCTCGCGTTGGGGATTTCTCACTAGCTTCTGATCAGATCAACGATCTCTAGCTTTAACTTTAACCTTAACTTTATCTATCTATCGCTCTCATTCGCGTAATTCAATTAGGCATCAATTAATTTGCTCGCTTAACATTTTTTCGGCGCAATTAACCCAATACACTTGCAGAAAACTGCGACGAAAGCAGTTAGCTATTTCTTGTTGTTGTAACTCACACACACACAGACACTAGCGCGCTGGTCAGGTAGGTTACGTGTATGTGTTGGTTTGTAAGGCACTTCGAAGGCTTGTAAAAATTGTAAAAACCACTTGTTGCACTGCTTAAAAAAGGCACTTTTAAACAGCCGAACGCCGATGTCAATGGAATTCCGCCAACTCCGGCTGACGTCGCACGAAACGGTCACAATTGGCACGGTTTTTTTTATTTCTAGCGAGCGATTCGATGATGACAACGCGAAGAGGTATTAATACGGAGCGGAGGCGGCGGAGGCGGGTAAACACCAGAGGCAGTGTGGCCAGATGAACATTTTGTTTTCCCCCTAAAAAATCTCAAATAGTCGATAATTCCCCCTAAAAAATCCAGACTTCTCTCCAAATTCAAAAAATCTGTTAATTTCAAATAATTAAAAGAAGAAATATCTTTTTATGACGTGGGAATGTATCAAAGCGAAAAAATGTCGGTGGAATAACAGTTCTAAGTATCTTTAAGGCGGGTTCACGGAATGCGCCAACATCAGCAAAACTTTCAGGCGATAGGAAAATCGTGGGCAGTATTTATTTTGATATTTTGTACTGGTGCATAAAAAAACCTGAATTCCCGTTGCCCGCTGTTTGTAAGCATTTCCAGCAAATGGTTTAAAAAAAACAAACGATATTACGGGAAAGGCGACACTTATCAGCTTTCAAGTAAAATACCATAGAATCTTAAAAACGCGTTTTTTGGCTTTCCAAACGAATGCGGTCACATTACAACACGTCATTGGTTTAGCCAAGTTCTCAACCATGCACTGCTTACCACCAAGCAGTGACTTGGAATGAAATATCCGTTGAGATTTGAATGGTTGCCATAGCAAACTTTTGTTGTTGCGCTTAGAAACCAAAAAACTTAGTTGATATCCTTTCAGTTGCTTAAATTAAAGTTTTCAAGGCCTAAGTCATGGATGTTACGGAATTCCTGAGCCGCACCGACCGCCGGAACCTCAAGTCCCAAATCGACTTTCAGGTGGCGCGAAAGATGCGGGAATGGTACCAGGATGTGGACAATCGCCGCATAAACCTGAGCCTGCTACTGCAAACTGAAGCCCTGCAAGAGGACGAGGAGATAGCGGGAATGCTCCAGGAGCAGGCCGATGAGGCGGAAAGAAGGCGACTCGAGTGGATCGAAATGGAGCGGCTGAAGAGGGAGGAGGCCGAAAGGGAGCTGGTCAAAGTGAAGAAGCAGCAGAGGGAGATGTGGGAGAGCTTCTTAATTATTTTTAAATTAAAAATTAACCTTAGAAAACATCCTTTTTAATAGTGAAAACTCCGAGGCCCATCGTCATATGCAAACCAGGGAAATCCTCTTGGAAACCAAACAAGCTCAGCTCCATCAAATCGAGGAGAAAAAGGCTCTCAAGCGAAGGCAGGCCTGTGTGGAGGTCCTTTGGCAGCGAGTGTGGCAGAGACTGGACGAAAGCCGGGCCCAACAGGAACAATATGAGCTGCAGCTCAGGAACTTGATCGAGGGCAGGTGCCAGGCCCAGAATTTGGACCGAGATCGGGAGCTGAAGGCCCAGATGGCTAAGGAAGTACTTGACGATCAAAGGGAGTGTTCACAGAAGTGAGAATAGGTTTAATTAGGAAAATATTATATTTAATCGTTTGAAAATTCTCTAATTTAGCCTGGAACTCGCCAATGAAATGGATGTTTTAAAGAAACAACAAGAACTGAAAAAAGACAAGGACAAACGCCGCCAACAGCTCACTGATTTGCAGGATCAGATTAAGCTCAATCTTAAGATCAACGCCCATCGGTCAGAGGCCAATCTCCGCGAGGATGTGGGTTACAACATACTCGAGGACCGACAGATTTACGAGGAGCTCATGGCGAAGCACTGTGCCAGGGTGAGATGGAGTCACCTGCATTCGTTTCCATTACGTGTTCTTTTCAAAACCCTTTCCTTTGTTCCAGGCCCAGAATCGCGATTGGAACCAGCGGTATATGACACATACCGCCGAAGAGCGCGCCGCTCACCTGGAAAAGGATCGGCGGCGGGAACAGGATTATCTGGGCACTGGGTGTGTGCTCAGCCAGCAGCAGAAGCAGCCATATGGCCGAGCGGTGCGTTAAGGCTGTTAAAGCCATCACACTCACCAGCCGATCGATATCCCCACTCATGTCACGCCTCATATTTGGATACGATATTGCAATTATATTTATGACTGATATAAATCAGTCGATGGCTGCGATGCCTGCGATGAGGAGCGATAAGGAAAAGCGTATCACGCACTGGCGGCATAAAGCCGTGATAATGCCCACCATCAACGTCACCCCATGGAAGCTGCTGACCAGCTTGGCCAGCGGCCAAATATGCAAATATCCAGCAATGTAACCACAGTCATACTTCCATAAATTGAACTTTTATATTTTAGTTTCAGAAATATTTCAATTTAGGAAGAGGTTCTTGATCATTTTAAGCAAAATAACATAATTCAGTTTTTTAATAAATATTATATAATTTTATACAATTTTTATTTAACAATATTGTATCCTTAATCTATGTTGGACAGATAATTTTCATAAAAGAATCCCCACAATAAATTCAATATAATTTCCACAACAATTTTGTTGATTTTAACAGGGATTCCACGGAAATCGCTTTAGGTTTGAAATCACTGCATATACTGGCCAAAAGTATGCTACAAAATGGTAGTTTTAATCAGGAAAGTCTCTGTTAATTCGAGATCAATTTCAATATTAACATTCCTGCCATAGTTTGATTTATAGAAGTTCGACTGTTGGAACGATTAGGCAGCAAAGTGTGGATGGAGCAGCGACTTTGACAATATTTCTGACACTTGGACAGGACTTGGAGCTTGGAACTTGGACCCTGGCGAATGCTCGGCCATGTGGCAGCATTTATAATTGACCGCTTCCGTCGCAGAGCTTGCAGCGTTGTCTCCTCAACTGGTTGCCGCTAATTAGAGTTGATCGGTGGCCATGTCGCCGTCAGCAGCTGCAACTGCAGCACGTTGCACGTAGCAGCCACTGCTGCTGATGCACTCAAAATGTAAACACACTAACCGCTGTGTTTATTCAATTAAAAGGAGTGCGGGGAGCTGGGATTTCAGCGGGGAGCAGCTAGCAAATTGCCCGAGCAATTTCCATTGCAATGTACTTAGCAATATTGGCCAACAACAGGTCATTTAGCTGGAATTTAGCAGAAGTCTCAGAGTCTCGGAGCTGATAAGCAATTTCAGCGGGATTAGTCCCATCAAGGTAATCTGTGCTCATCCATTCCCGTTCCTAGTGTTTATTTATAATATTCCAGGCTCATGTTTGCTGTCCACACAGGCGAGTGAAGTACTTCGTAAGGCTGCACTGCCGGAAATTGGCTTGTAAACCAATAAAATGTGTAAATATTTACTGGGTTTTGATTTAATCTAATAAGGATTAAAGTTATGACGTGTTAAAGAATTTTTCAAATAGGAAATATTTACTATGGCTTGATATAAGCCTTTAAAGAAAGAAGTATGACATAGAATGTAAATGTAAATAATATTTCAGGGTTCATCAGCTTGCCTAAAATATTTTTTACTGAAATCTACGCTTCTGCCTTGAAATCAAGTCCCGAGAATAAATTAATTGGATTTTGTTGTCCAAATTCATAAAGCAACAATATTCGGCATTGAATTCATTCAACTTCAGTTCAATTAATCAACAAATGTCAGTCTAGACCTCAGATGATTTCATCTACCCCCGAAAGTTGTTCAATTTAAAAAGAAGAAAGAAATGTTGTGATCATTCTTGAGTTGTGAATCCATTGTTCTGGAATTCTAGAACCTGTTCTCTCACTGCAGATTCCAATGCATAGCTAAATAGCCTTACATATGTATGGCCTATTTGCCCCCCTCTCTCCTGGCTGCCTGTCCAGTTGCATAACACGATCCCATGCATCACGCAGTGGCGACTCCAGCCAGGCCTGAGAACCGAGTGAACCGTAGAAGACATGGCAACGGCGGCGAGTCCTCAAAAGAGAGGTGTCAAAGTCGGCTCATCGTGATTTCCTCCTGCTGGGATGGGACTCCTCCTGCCAGGCGAAAGGGGTGACATTATTTATGTGACACTTACAATCGTCGTGACAACTTTTGCCAACTGCAAAGGGGAAAAATGCATTCAAATGGAAATATCTCAAGAACAATGCCTAGTCATGAGGGAATAAGAAAGGTAATAGGTAATGGGAAGGCGGGGCCCAGGTAACGAGTATTTCCTAATATCCGCATAAATCTGATTCCCATTCGGTAACGCCCAGTCTTCTCTCCAAGCTAACTGGGGTTTTATCCGGCGAAGATCTGCAAGATTTATAGATCTACCTCGAGGCCTACAAGCTCGACTTGAACTCATTAATAAGCGTTTAGAGCCAACGCTAATTGCCAACGCCTACTGGCCATGGCCAAGAGAGAAAAAGGGAAAACCCAAGACAGCCTTTTCAAGGCGAACAATTGTTTATTGTGGGCGTGCAGGACATGTCGGGTGGATCGGTCCAGCGCCCTCCTACAGCGAGGTTCCACACGTTCTATATATGTTTGGTTTCAGGAAAATCGGTACAAAAGACTGCGGTCACTGGCGCTGATTGAAATGCCCACGCCAGCCCACGTCCTGCAATTGTAGGGACCTCCTGCCAACCGCCTCTATTTTTTGTAATTCCTGCACTTTTCGTGCTGTACGTGCCGGACAAATTTAACGCCTAGGTTCCAGGTATGAATTGTGGCCCTGCCCGCCGGCGGAGGGCCATAAAAAAATGTTGCACCAATGCAGCGGCGCGGATTCAGCACAAGTGGGATGGGTTCTGGCTGAGAATCGATACTATTGTTACCCTAGACAAAGGAAATAATGGTATAAATAAATAAATAGTCTGCTGAGATACTCAAACAAGTTGAAGGGAAATAATAGTTGAGTTAAGAGAGGGGGTCACAGAAAATATTGTAAACTTAAATATATATTAAGGACTCTCCGGAAACTGATTTTAAATCGATTTTGATTAGGTGTATTTCCAACATTTAGTACTTATAAAAGGAATATAAACCTATACAGAACAGACGTACTAAAAAAACGTATTTCCAGTGAAATCTAGTAACTCTGGAATAAATGTTGATTAAGTAAACCCTTCCAGTCTTACAGAAAATTTAAATATAACTATGAATAAATAAGGAAATTACATAGAACAGCGAATTTTCTATCATCTTAGTTGCTTTATCAAAAGCTAAGCAAACAGAAAAAAATACTAGTCCCAGTTAAAACATTCTAAGCATATAGTTTCCCTTATCAGCCTTTATACTTGGGTTTCCCGAATTTCTTTATTGAATACATGAATCACCAAGAATTCACGAATATGGATATCAAATGTTTATTAGTCAGTTTATTTATTTTTTTTGTGAGAAGTGTGGCAATGCTATACATTCAGTAGATATCAGACATTAACTCTTTTTTTATTGATAACAAATCGATCTACTTTTTTTTAGCAGCACGTAATAATGCCTGCTAATTATTGCCTATGACAAAACCCTTGGCTATTCAGGCATATCCTCTCATTTAAGGGTATCACGTAGTGGTCCCTGAAATAATTCTCAAACCAAATCTCACCCCACTTCCTCCCCTCTATAAACGGGACGCGTTTTACCTTTTTGTTCTACGGTTTGGCAGTCAATTTTCATGGCTGAAAATGAATTTCGCGCCTGAAATGTGCTGAGCAATTTTTATTATGGCCTTCCACTATCATGGAAAATTGCCAACCCGCTGGCAATTGTCATAGAGTGAGACTTCCCCCTCTTCCTGTCCCATTTCCCCTTAGATTTTCTGAGCATCTGCCTTGGAAAACTTTCCTGCTTTCCCTACTGGAGATTTCGACATGCCATAAACTTGAAGCCATTGACAGACACGCGTAGAACCCGAATCTCTCTCCACTTTAAGAATAAAACCGAATTGACAGCAGATGCGGGCAATTGAAAATTGGGGGAAATTGGGGATATCGGGTTGGGGCTCTGGAGAAATGCAATTATGCGATAAAAGCGTAGTAAAAAATTGTGTTAATTGTTGAAAAAACACAAGAAACTAGCCACAAAAATTCGGCACAATCCACTCCAGCGAATGTCTTGTTTGCTTTTCCATATTTTACGGCCGCATCAATCTCCTCCTCTGAGTGCTGATAGCCGGAATGGTGTTCACTGTACAGTAATAACTGCTCAGTGAGTGAGTGGCACTCTCCTGATTGAGTGATGCATCATCTTCCCAACCGCTGGCTCCTGTTGGGATTCCTGTTCATATCTCGCTGAGTGGCCAGGGCAATAAATTCGTTTAATATGCAAATCAAATGCAAATTGATCCGGGCTGCAGGGGGGAGGGAGAGAAGGAGGTGCCACAGACTAATTAAAAATCACAAATTGGTCTGGTCCGACTCTGCGCCAATTGCTAATTAGCCATAGATCAGAGATCTCTCACCAAACTCGTTTCTGGCTAGGAAAACTACCAAACCCATTTGGCAATAGTTTGGGGTTATTAATCTCCGCTGTCAAGGACATTTCCTTGTGTAATTTGATTTAAAATTGCTTGTTTTGTGCACATAATTTCGTCATTTTTTACACAGCGATCATATCAATAGATTTGTCTCGGTACGATCGGTTAAAGCAAACCATTAATCGCCGATCAGGCTAGATTTCAACATATGGAAAAACTTGATTCGGGGAGTGTCCTCAGTTATCTGCAGAGATTGTAGCTTGGCATGCCAGCAGAGCTTGTATATTTTACCAAATAAAGCACAAAAAATTAAGCTAATACACGTAAAACTGAAGTTTATTAAGTAAAATCTTTCACACATAGATAAATAGTTACTTATTTGCAGACATGGTCAGAGTTAAAACTAGATTAAAACTGATAAAACTGAAATTCAAGCAGACATAAGACAGATCTTAAAGCAGTAGCAGCTCAAGGCGGTGGGCTCAAGGGGTTTCAAACCCCCTGGAAGTTAAGGGTTCCCTCCACTCTACCACATTGTCGAGGTCTGCAAGGATTATAAATTAATAATATATATATTAATAATAATTAACTCCCAACTCACCACAACTATGGCATAGGTAAGACCAATGCCCGATCCTGCCAGGACATCGGACCAATGGTGCTTGTAGTCCGAGACCCGACTGAGAGCCGTATACCAGGCAAACATAATAAGCAGAAACTGCAGCAGGTGACGCAGCATACGGAGGCGAATCCAGTGCATCCTACGTTGCAAGTAGATCTGGAAAATATATATTAGGGATTTTCTATATTTATTTAAAGAGCTAAACTTACGGCCATGTAGAGCATGGAGTAGCAGGCAAAGCTGGCATGTCCACTGGGAAAGGAGAGGCGCATGTCCTTCAGACGCTTGGAGGTTATATCCAATGCCGCACAGGTAAAGTCCTCAATATAACGACCAGCGTTGATGGGATCGTTGCAGGTGCTGCCATCCAGCATTACGGGTTGGCAGAGCTATAAGGGATTAAAAAATTTAAAAAAAAAAATTAAAATTATTAATAGTAACTTTTATTGAAGAATCAAATAAAATACTGCTTTTTTTTGGCATTGAGTTCTATTTGTTCTTTTTGTTAACAAAATTAAGGTAAATCATGGATTAATTAACTCACTGTATAAAAATGCGGTCGTAGCCTCCCTATAGCATACTTGGCTATGTTTGTGGTGAGCTGCTCCACGCCCAGGCCAAAGACAAAGATGCCTATCTTGCGATAGCATTCCAGCAGCCAAAAGGGTAACTCCAAGTGGCAAAGATGATAGCCACTGCCCATTCTGTGCTTCTGAAAAGGACCATGCAAGCGGCTGTCCTGGGCCCTGAAGAACTCCACCACCAGCATCTAATCATAATTAATTATTTAATAATATAAAAGAATTTTTAATAATTATTATAGAGCATCCCCGACTCACCATAGATGCCGGCAAGGCCCCACACATCAGGTAAAGCATCCAGCTGCGCATGGTGGAGTCCTTGTAAGGATGTTTCAGCGAAGAATCATTGCAGAAGAAGCCCAATTTAACGGGTTCGCCCCACAGGGAAAAGCCCAGCATAGGCAGACCCACTGAAAAATAAAGAAATATGAAAAATATATATAATAAATATATTGTTTATCTTCCCAGAGATGTCCCCGATGCAAATCTAGGCTCTTTGGGTGGCCCAGAAGCGCGCAATGGTGTCCAATTCAAATATATATAATAGGCAAGGTCTGCTGATCCAGCCTTAATTGGACTTGTATAAACACCACGATAACAATCACGATGATGGTGTATGGTGTGGAAATGAGTCCACACATAATCAAATGAAAAACGCGCACCCCTCGCAAAACCAGAACTTGCCACACAAATTGAATAAAATAAATCAGAACCAACTCGATGAGCGAATAAATAAATATATGTATCTCTTTTGGGGTTCGCACAAAAAAGCCACAAAGGAACCAAGTACATAAACACTGCTGAAAACATTTTAAAAATGTTTTTATTCGAAAACAAGGCGGAAAAAGAGGCGCTTGCTCATCCACATCTGCACCTATAGGGATCGTGGATATCTAGCAACTATACAGACAGCAAAACCCCCTCTGGATGGATTCTAAAATGGAATAAGCTCATGACTCGGCAAGTGCCAGAGATCAATTGCTGCCACATGATAACAGATCGTAAAACGTGTGAAAGGCCCCAGGGGTACATTTTTGATAATACTTTTTCTAAAGCCCAGAGTCGGTCTCAAAGAAGTGCAGCCCCATAAACCATGATTTATTTTGAATTTTGATTAGAGACACAAATCTTCATGGTTGAGTGCGGGGGAAATGGGAACACATTTCCAAAATAGTTTTCATTTTCAAACTTTTAAGTTTTTAAATGGGAACAAAAGTTGGTTTTTCAAGACATGAAATATAAACAAGTTGGCTTTGTTTATTTTGATGCTGTGAATTAATTGTTTAAGGGAAATTATTTCTGTTTTTAAAACAAAGTTTTGCAGGATTAAATGGTGCTTAAAGCAAAGATTTTGCTTTGGATTTCTGCTTTTAAAGTATCAGTATTTTCATGAAAAAGGTTTTGACGTTATAAATTTAAATTGAACAAAATCTGGAAATTAGAATCTCTATTTTTATATTTTCCTTATAAATTTGTTTGCTTTTTGCCTTCCTACTATTTACTTAATTTATTTGTAAACTATAAATTGCAGCTCACTTCCTCTGAGGGTAATATTTTTAGATATGAGTCTTAAAGTGTTTACAGGTAAACTTCCGTCGGCATGTTGGCTTTTTGCCCCTAAAGTCAATAGTTTTGTTTGTTTTTAATTTTTTTGCAAACTACTCAAAGCGTTTCCTTGACCACAAAATGTCTGTTTTGGATTTCACCCCACATAAATGTCAACGGCTATAAAAATAAGCTTAAACGACTATAAAACTCGAACTTCAATTTGAGGCTTTAACCGGAAAAATAACCCAGGCAACACAGTTTAGACTTTCCTTTTTATTATAACTTTTAAAGTGAGCATTGAAGCTTAGTTAACAAAATTATACAAATATTTTGTTTCATGCGGAAGTTAAAAAATCAATATTTATGGTAAACCTCTCTTTTAAAACAATCTAATAATTCTCCTTTAGTATAAAACAATAGTAACCGTGCAAAAATCCTAATTCTATTAAATTGTAATGAAAAATCTAAGTTGTAATTAGTTTTTCTAATAAAATGTAGTTTGCTCAGAAGTATAAAAACAAAACTTACACATCCTTGAAGGTTTAAATCTTCTTTTATGATTTATTCCATATAAAATATCACTCACCGCAGCTCAGCATACAGAGATCCATGAGAATCCGTCCGAAGATTTGGCGTGGGCCTCTTAGCGGCGCCTTGCCATTGGCGGCGCCCATAGATCCTGGTCCATGGTTATGGTTACCAATGGAGCTTCCGACGAAAGTCGGCAGCTGCAAGTCCAGCTTAACATTGTTGTTGTTGTGATTGGCAGTAGTTGTTGCCGCGGCGGCGGCGGCGGCTATGATGCTGGCAGCCGTCGGCGAAGAGGGCTCCTCGCCGCTGCTGCTCTGGCTCTCGAACCGCTGGAGCGGCGTGGTGTCACAAACGCTGCCCGGTCGCAGGCTGCTCATCGTGGAATTAGAAGGGGATATATTCCTGGGACTTTAGTTTTCTTTTCTTATCGGATCAAGCTAGGAGACGGCCTCAATTTGTGGCTCTTCTATTGCACCTGGACGCCACGCGGGTGGTCATCTTCTTATCGGTATCGGGGCACAGCGCACACACACAAATATTTGAATAATCCTCGCGGGGAGTGTGGTTTTATTTTCCTTTTCGTATTGCAGGAATGTGCTAATGGACGCTCCCTTTTAGGAGGCACTGTGATAAGGCCACTTCGATAATGTTGCTGTAAATTACACGGCGTCGGCGTTTCGTGGGCGGCACCGGAGAATTGGGCAAGGTAAACTAAGCACCGCTAAACGATAAGCGATGAGCGATCGCGATCGGCTAAGTCCGAGTCGAAAATTTGGTCAAATAAAATACTGCTGGCAATGCACAAAAGTAAACACACTGTAAAGGTGAGTTAAAAATCTCTGCAATTATTTGGCCTGCACTTAATTGTTGTTTATTTTCTTTTGGTCGCAGCGAAGGTGCTCCACTTCTTTTCGCACTCTTTACCTTTACCGCTTTTCTATTTGTTTCGCATGCGTAGCGACTGCGAAGACGGTAGCTGGCGAGGGCCGAGGAACGCGAAGAAAGCCCACAACCCGCGATGACGATAACGATCCGAACCGCTCGACGCCGCCCGAAGAATTGAGAGGTTTGGGTTTGAGAGCAGCGCAGCATGTCCAAAATCGAAACGTAAACAGCTGCTGCTGCTCGGAGAGAGGCGAGAGAGAGCTACCCATTAATCGTAGATTACATGGGGTATATTGGCACTGTGTAACAGCCAGGGTGAGCCAATTTTTCTAGGGTATGAGTTTGTAATCAGTTGAGGGCTCTAGCAGAGGGCTTTTGCTTTGCACAGGAGCAACTTGCCAAAGACAACATATAGTATAAGGTCGTACATTTGAATTTCAATATGCAAGATTTAGAAATACAATATATATAAATATTTGTATAGCTTTCGCTGCTACGAAATAGAAAACACGAACGATTTAAAGAAAGAACTATGTAAATTCGTTGAAGACTATAAGACTCAAAAAATGCGTTTTCTAAAGGCTATTTTCATATATATCATATTCATCAAATTACATATGTTAATCTTTATATATTTGTTATATAAAATGGAGTACATAAATGGAGTACGAGGTATCACACAATCGAGCCTTGTAACCATTTCTTCCTTGTTGTCTTTCTCCCATACTCTCTCTTTCTCTTTGACTAGAACGAAACGAATGGAATGAAACGAGCTTTGATCAGATTCCTGTTGTTTATAATTTCTTTGAGGATTGATTAATAAGATCTATTATTTAATTTTTCTCTTGTTTCTTTATTATAAACATAATATACAAAATACAATGGGGTCCTTGCGGAGTTAATATGGTTAATTTACAGCTACACAACCTTTTAAAGAAAGATTCTTAACTTAACTAATTAAAATTTAACGCCAAGAGCTATTAACAGCCCCTTTTGTATGTTTTGTTTGTATAAATAGTGTAAAAATATAAAAAATATTTAAATAACTATTATTTTATCATATTAAATGCTTGTGGAACGGGTGTAGTAACTTTGTGAATTTATTCCCTAAAAGTCCTTTAGTCGCGTCAACCTAATCATGTCTATTCTTCGGTCGAAGGATTAAGTAGTCCAGTGTCTAGACACCAAGTTTCCACTCCACATCTTACCCGAAAACTTATTTATCTTAACCCAATACCCCAATTCGAAGATGAACCCATTTAACCCCACTTTTATCCTTAACCCATGCCATTAACCATAACCATCAAGCTTCTTTATGAACTATTTACCCTTGACCGGTCCTTGCTGTGTTCCAATCCCACAATACCCTATGCGGTTCTATAGATAACGGAGAGAGCGTAAATTCTTCCCTCAAATTGTGCTCCGCCGACTTTTCGACACAGCACAGCGCCAGTCGTAGGTAGTATCTGTATCTCTCAGTTGTTTTCGTTCAACGGTCGCGTTCGGGTCGATTCCACGCCGCTCGTCCATACAGTCGAATCAAAGTGCGGATCTCGTAATCGGCGTATATAAGTACGAGTATAGTAACTCCGATACTAGTGGATCGGGCAGGAGGAGGCCAACACTTTGTGCGTAAAATAAAAACAAAGCTAACGATGACGGAGCAAACAAGGGTTGCCTAAACAAAAAAGAGACTTTCGCAAGAGGTAAATTAATTAAACAAAGAAGGTGTTTATTTGTGCGGATATATTGGGATATATCTTGGGCTATTTTATCGATTTGCTTGGCCGGCAAACCCAAAGTGTCTGTGGCGAAGGCGAAGGCTCTCTCGGCCAATTGATGGTCACATAAACAAAGCGAAAACTGTGCAAAAGTAGAAGTGTAGGAAAATTCATAAATTATGCAGGTGGAAAGGGAAATGGCGTAGGCGTATATTGTTTGGTTTAAAATCGATTTTCCCTCTGGCAAGTGGCTAGTATTCCTCCATGGTCAAGGTTGTTGTTGCGGAAATTAATTGCTATCCGTAAAATCAGGCCATCCAATTCCGTGAAAACGTCTCATCGATATCACCGACAGCTTATCAATTGCTGAAACGCAAAAGGCCATTCCTCCGAATCGCCACATTTGGCTTTTCATGGTGCTCGAGCTTTATTGATGGATCCCACAATAATGCCCGCCGATATTGCCATTTATCGGTGAGAGTTTTCCGCCCCTTTGGATATCAAATCCTGAAAGAATTCTGGCATCTGGCCAAGTTACAGGAAAAATTATAAGCTGTTTCCGCACGGGGCAGGTCATAAACTTTAGCAATACTAAATACTTGGCGTTGTTCCTGCCACATTTTGGGCCATCAATCAGGAGAAAACTATTATTTAAAGATTTCTGGATAATTTTGCAGAATTTGTAAATATTTATTGTCCGAAACGGAATGCACTGAGACTAGGAGATTTTGAAATAAAAATTCTTATTCAGGTGTATTCATATTTATATAAATTCTTATGTCAGAAATGAGTCTGTTATTTACTATATTTTACTGATCTAAATGTCCTGTTTTTTGTGATTTATTTAATAGATTTTTTAGCTGTAACCCCAGAAATTCTGTCACTCAAAAACTTAGTGACTTCTTTGTATGCTTTATTGAAAATCTATAAGCCTTGCACTTTACACCCCAAACTTCCAATGCCCTCCTTTTGATTTTCCTAAATTTTCCCTCAATTCATATTGAATTTCGTTGTCAAGCTTGTGTAAAATGTTGGCCAACTTCTGCTGACTTCAGCCGGTATGGGAATTTGCCACCAATAATAATCGTTAACAAAGCAAATAAACAAGCGTTTTACATATGGGTTGGTTGAACTTGAGACCACGACGAGCAACGTGTCTCTGGTGTCGATTTACCTTCCTTTTCGCCGACAAGTTGTCTGCAAGTTGGTAATTTTTACTCCCCGTTTTTTTTTTTTGGTAATTAAAGCCCGAGGCTTGTATAACTGTCGGGGCTTTTAAAAAAAGATGATTTGCGTGCCCGGAGAGATCTTTAAATTTCCATATGCAGCCGCCAAAAATTCTCGGCGTGCACTTGTTGGATTTTTAATGAGGCGACCCGGCGCCTGTTGTTTATGTAAATTGTGAACCATTTCATTAACCGATACATATTGTTTGGTTTTTAATTATTTCTCCATCTCGAATGACCTTAATTCGCTGCGTGCGTCGGCCCGGGATGTTGGGGGATATATTCCAAAAATGACACTCGATGGGAGGAGGTTGCTCAGCTTGTGGTCGTTGCCCGACGAAAGTTAATCGTACGAGTCTTAAATTAAAATGATTTTTGGTAGGGGCAGGCCTTTAGCTGTATCTGAAAATCATGATTTCATAAGCACTTGTAATGCCGCGCTTAAATGACACATCCTTTGACATGATAAACTTGTTGAATAATTGGCTTTGTGGTGTCGGACTAAACGATTACTTAAAGATTGAGCTGAATTATTAAGAAAGTTATTTTTAATTGTTATCAGAATGAAAGGAAAATGATTTTTAAAATAAACCCTTCCTGTAACTTAAAAACTGCACACTCATGCTGTTAGTGTGTACACATTCCATGAAATATTTAGCATTTTGCCAACTATTATTTATCATAAATTATTTTGAAGTAAAACAAAAATCAAAAAAATATTAAGAAAGTTATTTTAAGGTGGGTTATATATTTATTATCAGAATGAAAGGAAAAGGATTTAAAAAATAAACCTTTCCTGTTACTGTTTAACTTAAAAACTGCACACTTATTATTTAAGTGTGTACACATTCCATTAAATATTCAGCACTTTCCAAACTATTATTTGTCATAAATTATTTTAAAGTAAACCAAAAATAAAAAAATTATTAAGAACGTTATTTTCAAGTGGGATATATATTTACTTATTATTAGAATAAAAAGAAACTGATTCTAAAAATAAACCACTCCTGTTACTTTTTAACTTAAAAACTGCCCACTCATGCTGTAAGTGTGTACACATTCCATGAAATATTCAGCATTTTGCAAACTATTATTTATCATAAATTATTTTAAAGTAAACAAAAGTATACAAAGCAAAATATACAAAATATTGATGTTTAAACTACAAACTGATCTAGTATTTGTTGCCAAGGGCCTTACGCAAATAGATTGTTCTAGTTTTGAACATTTAATTAAACAAAAGCGATATGTTTACCCAAGACAATTTATCGATTCATTGATTAAATTAAATCACACCCTGTTTCGACTCATAAGTTATGACTAAAGTATTTACCAAGCGAAAGAATTACTCAATAAAAGTTCCGCCTTTTTTATGGAACACTCATAAAGCACTCCCTATCCTACCTAGATATTTTATCGTGTTCTTCCGATAAGATAATGCAAATATTTGCAGATTGTATAGGAGGGGAAGCAAGATTAATCGCTCATTAATGGGTCAACATGCTTGCGACGCCCCTGCCACATGCTGGCTATTTTTAGCCCGATTAATACGCTTTTTATTTCCGGGAGCCGACAATTAAAAAATAATCTCAAGCCAAACAATCTCAAGTGCGTGGAAGCACGCTCCTCTTCAGTCACAATCCGATAATATCGCTCTTTTACTTGCTTTTTTTTACCATTTTAATTAAGACGATGCCTGCTGCGACGTTGTCATTCGTTAAAAAATGGAGAACCAAAGAACATTCATCAGGAGAGTCTCTAGAGGGTAGACTCTAGAAGCATAAAATAGCGACGAGGATCGTCTGCTATCTATAAATAGACGTTGCCTGATCGAATGCATTGGCCCGGTTGCCTTGGCCTGGCCATAATCGTGGCTGACAACTGCAGTGCACCTCGGTTTCAGTGGCTTTTCTCGGTTCTGGGAGTTCTCTGCTCCTTGGACTGAAATACGGCTGAAATACCGACTGACGTTTGCCACTTGGCCAGGTTGTGGTTTTGTCAAATTAAGGCCTTGTTCGACCCGAAGCAGTCTCAAGGAGGCCGGGGCCGGGCCTCTACTTGGTCATTATAACGCCCCGTTGATGGCCGAGTTGATTGCACTAAATTATAGAAATTCGCCAGGAACTAGTTGGGAAAAAAACGGCAAGAGGTTGCATAGGTAGACCGTTGAGCGTACATTTTTCGGACTTTCATTTAATTAAATATAGAAAAAAATTAATTTTTAATGTAAGTTTAACAGAAAATATTCTAGAGCGATCTAAATATTGTTCCAGAAATATAAATGGCTTAGTGGAAACACCCTATTTCTTTTTGCATTTTGGCCTTTGTAAAGTTTATAGCAGGAAATGGTTTTTATAGCATACATTTAGGTATTTTTTATTAAAATAGAGTCATAAATATTTGGGTTGAACTGATAAAGAGCTTAAATAAACAATACATTTTCAAATGTACTAGAATTATTGATACGATTTCAGTTCCAGACAGAGAATTTTATTTCCAGACCTTGTATACATGGATAAGAATTCATTTCACACATAGAAAGCTTTTTTATTTTTAAATCGTTTGTAATTGGTTAATTATTAACGTAAATTTAAAACCTGCAATTGTACCTTAACCTCATAAACAATCGATAAACTTAAATATAAGTTAAAAGTCTGTTATCGAAGTTATCGAATCGAGACACTTATAAGCTTTTCTTTAATGTAAAGTGAGAATTAACCTTAACCGAACATTGAGAAACTGACCCCTAAGTAAAATCTTTAATTATACAGCTTCGATCTACAAGAACTTCGATTGAAGAATTCAATAATAAAAAAGCTGGAAAGTTTATTGCTCATTGAAAGCGACACCACTTAACCATCTTTTCAATTCCATTTGAAAGCCAATAAATCACGAGATTCTTCTTCTTCAATCTCAGCCATTTACGCACAACTACTCTTATGAATAAAGAGATGGGGAAAAAAGAAAACTCATCGCACAGCTGTCTTATCACGAGGGAATCCTCAACTTATTACTCATCCAGCATTATTCAACGAAATAGCTTTTATTAATTTATCTCCTTTGATGTTCCTCTCGTTTGCAGCAAAAAGAAGAACCCACGACGAAGCGTAAGCAAAGAGAGGCTATGACGTAGAACACGTATACGTAAAACCAGATTTACACCTCAACCCATACAGCTGCACTGCTCGCACTTAAGCTCAAGTTCACTGCCAAGCGTCGCCAGAAAGAGCGAGTAAGAGCGGAGGAGAAGCAAGCGAAAGCTTGTGGCGACAGAGCTTTTGCACCCAAAAGCAAGGCAATCGAAGCGCAATATAATGAGTAACGAATCATCCGCCGAATCCGAAACAACACCGCTGCGGCGGCCGGAAAGTCAATTGACCGACAACGTGGCTCAAAATCACCGACAGACAGCGGTAACGGTTGTTAATAGCAATAATAATAACAATTACGGCGATACAGTGGCGGTGCGCTTGCAAGAGGGAGACACCACGCCAGAACAACTACAGCAAGAGCAGCAACTGCAGCCGCAACAGCAACAACAACCTATAAACATGGACACCAACAAGAGAATTCTGTGCCGCGTCGGGCTGGATATCCTAATATTACTGTGCGGTAAGTAAAGGTCGCCATCGTTACACCTGTTTACCTTCAAGCTCAATGCGAAATTTCAATTGACTTTCAGTTTATTTACACCTCCGCGTGTTTATTTTCTGTCGCAATGTTTATTATTTCTTTTGTGTGTGCTCCATCCCACTCGCTCTCGCGGTGTTTTTATGTAATTCAAGAAAAGCTCTTCGGTAGCAAAGCTTGCTCGCTCAGTCGCTCTCAAATCTCCCTCTCTTTGCTCTTGTCGGCTCTCTTAGAAGAATCGGTTTTTGTTTGGAATTTGCATAATGTCAAGATTAGTGGCTAATAACAGCCTTATCCCTAGGCTGACTCATCTTGAAGGCGTACTTTTCTATTTAACGATTGAGTAATAATTATTTATTGCTAGGGAATTTGTCATCTTTAAAGTTTAAAACAATAAAACCGTAATAGCTGCACCGGGAGAAATTATAAATGACTACATTCATGACATTTTAACTTTAGCTTGTTAAAATAAAATGTTTAATTTTCCTTTAGCTTAATCATTAAATTAAGTTCAACATTTTCATATTTACAAATTTTAATCTATGCTTTTTCTATAAAAAAGAGGCAATACCCTTGAAGAAAACGGGATTTATACTCTTTATAAATTACAAGAATAGCCACAGAATTTGGAATATTTTATTTTTGATAATTTCTTAATATTCCCTTAATTTTGCTTTACAAAATATACCAATATCTCTCTGTGTAAAGGTGTTTTTTTGACTTCCTCGTCGCCTTGCCTTGCCTTGCCTTTATTTTTATTTGCTAAGCAAACAAAAAAAGTAATAAAAGCGGTGACAGTTAAATTGTGTCAGGTAAAGGTGGACAACCTGCAGTTGCTGACTCGCTTGCACTCGGTCGTGGGAGTTACACAATTCCCAATCAGCAGTTTGTTGTTTTCTTCCTCTTCGAACTTTATCAGCTTTTTGCTTAGGAAACCACAAAAAAAAACTTAAGAAAGCAATGGCATGTGTACCTTTTTTCGGTGGAAAAACCCCTATCTCAAAGGGGGAATAACATGGTTAGTCAAGATAATTTTGCTCTCAAGAGTAGCAATAATTATAAAACTAATAATTATGGCATTATTTCTTATTTAAGGAGTTCTATAATAGGTTAAAGTACAAAGGCCAAATTTTAAACGAAAGAATTCCCTCAAAATAAACCATAGGTTTTCGAATCTTGATAACCAGGACTCCTATCCCCCTTTTCAATAAGATATTTCTGATTTTCCTACCTTTTATCTTGATTTTTCACCCCGAACAAGCCCAAGAGAACTTTCAATGGCTTGCATTGTCCCATAACCGGTTTATGTGAGAATTCGTACGAACATTATTAAACTTTGCTGATTAGCTACCTACCTGGTTGCTGACTCATAGAGCACCACCCCATTGTTGTCACAATTTGTGGATTTTTGCAATTGGCACTACACAGCTGAAAACGTCAACATGGTGCGCCTTATTTGTCCAACTGATACAAGTTGCTGCCTTAAGTAGTTGTCAGATCGATAGCCTCGCACTTAATTTACGGCTCCATTTTCACCAAACAGTTTACCCAACGGGATACAGAGATACATATGTATTTAGCACACATATTTCCTGGCAGCATAAAAGCATGACACATGATTTAAGCCAGGTAGAGCAGTAAGATTCGCATTTTTGTTGACTCACCAGCGATCAGGGAGCCTTTGAGATCCAGGCAGTAAACCCAAAACCCAAATGAATCACCCGAGAAAGTCACGTTAATAAATATAATAAAAATATGATAAGCTTTTATACTTTATATTTATTTAGAAGTCTTGCAAAATGAATCCCTCTCTTGTATGAAGTTGGCTTAATCTATATTTAGATTAAACCCCCAAAAAATATACTCCATATTAAAAGATATGAGGGGGCCATAGGCCTATCACGTTTTAGTCTGAAAGCAAATCTAATCTAAAACCCGTGCCGTGCGCACATTGCCAGTTCACATGATTATAAATGGGATTTTTTCTATCGATTTGTCCACAAACTCCGAAAAGTTGTTTGAATATATTAAAAATTAAAGACAAAATATCGATCGGTTACCCAAATAAATTCCAATTAGTTACCAAATATCTCTGGCCAACGCATCAAAGAAGGCATTCTGTAAACGCATTTAAAATTCTTGTTTTTAGTGGGTCGAGATGCATCTATCGGATGCATCTCCTCCGGCTGTCGTCAACTAATTTCGGGTGTAAATTACTCTTGACGCTAGACAAACGCTGATAAAGTGATTTTTGAATTTTTGGTGGAAGAAACGACAACGACTACGGTTCGAAGTGATACCCTGACGAGAGTGGAGAGTGTCGGAGGCACTTAACCAAACAAATTCTCCGGCGACCTCGGGAAAAAGCCACAACTCCTGAGTCCGGACTGAACCGCAGTTTGACGTTAATTGAATGCGAACGAGCTGCGGCACAAACGCGCGCTGTCTCCTGCCTCTTTCACCTTTCTCCCTGAGGTGGAGGTGGAGGTAGAGGTGGAGTCATTAAACCCATAAAAGATATACGGGAAGGCATATCCCCAACTACTTCCCCCACCGAATGCTTCCCCAATAATTTATCGAGCGTGATTGCGCGATGCGTGTTTGCTTTTCGGGGGTTTCGAGGGGCAGGGAAATTCTTCTATTCAATTTGACCAAAAACTAAGTAGAAAGAATAATATTTATGCAGTGCATTTCGGGCATGAGGCAATCGTTGTTGTTGTTTACCTTCCAGCCAACAATAAACAGGCCCAGAAAAAGATACAGATACAGAGATTCAAAGATATGGGAAGAAGCTGCCTGCCAAGACGAATGTTGTTGATTTTCCAATGTGATTTTTTGCGAGGAACAAAAGTAATGAACATTTAATTGCCAGCCAGCCTCATGACTCATATGACCTGTCAGAGAGCAGAGAAAGGTTCGAATTGAAGGCTCTACCTGTGTGTGACACCTTTGTTTTTTCGATAAATCTAGATGCGGGCGAGCTGGGAAAATTCCTGGTAACAATTTCAGGCATGAAAATTGCCAAACCCCCATCAATAACTCTGATTTTTAACGGTCCAATGTAGCTGTCCTTTCCCCGATCAAATCAATTGAAATGGTTCAAAGTTTGCCTTGTTTGAGACCTCCTTAATCTGTCTGATGACCATCTCTGGAGTTGTCTTTTATAGTTCATCTCTTGCGCATTAATTGCCTTTAATTTGACTTCCGTCATGTCTAATTAATGCGGCAAGTGCAAGTCAGACGCTTTTAATTAGACGTCGGCCCCGTAGTTTGAGGTCAGATTTGAGTACAGACTTTTCTTTGGCAAATATGTATGCTCAGTGATAACTTGCGAAGAGCAAACATTTGGTAAGTTGAAAAGAAAGCGGCAGCCTCTTAGATACAAAAGATACAAAGATCTCCGGCGTAGGACGGTGGCCTGTGTTCTTTTTTTTTTTAGGTGGAAATCTCTGATTGCGGCGAGAGGTCTGAAGTGGGTGCGTTTACCTCTTTGTTTAACAAACAATTTGTTTATGTTTTGGCTCTCATTCAGAGCAAGCGGCGGCGGCGTCTTTATTATTGAAACGAACTTGACACCAAATGGACAGCGTTCTGTTCTGAAAGTGCGGCATAGGTGCGTTGTGGATACAATTCGGTTGAATGCAGTCAGTCCCCCTTTGAAATATTAAATTAAACGTTTCCGCTGGTACAGCTCCCGTATAATAATTTTTAAACGGCTTATGTCACCCCCATAAAAAAACAGAAACACGCACAAAAACATCCACCGAATCGTTGAGTTCTTTTCTGGCATTTAACACAGTTTCTCTACATTTTTCCCATTTCACTTTATCACCCTGAAGTTCGAACTAGTTAATCTTATGCTTATAGAGATCAGTATATATATCTTTCCCTAAAGAGGACGAGACACTTTCGATTTCTATGCCCCGCAAAGTCATAAAAACATTTCAGAGCTACCGGGTGGCTGGGACAGGATTAGGTATTGGGAAAAACGGCCACTTGCTGTTTTGTAATATGACGCTAATCTCGGCAAGAATTCCCTCTCAACAACTTTCCCAGCAGCAGTCGGTGATCGTTAAACATCTCCAGACAATGCCACTGATCTAGATTTAGGGACCTGAAGGCAGCTGCGTCCCAAAAAAATGGAATAAAGAAAAATATCCCAAAAGAGAGGTCTGAGGGAGATGCCATTGTGTCACCCACCTTTTGTGGTGCCTCATCCTGTGGCAAAAAAAAAGTAATTAAACGCAGAGAGACAAGTCGCCAGCGAGTGCTGGCTAAGTACTTTAGTTTTCCATAGACTAATGAGTGCTCCAGATCGCCGTTGCTACGCCTGGCTGACTAGGGGCCAGGTTCATCGACTTCCAGAGAGGGAGAGCCTGCAGCAGCAGGTAGTATGCCTCATTGCAGAAGGGCAATTAGAGGGGAAACTGGAGCTAATGCAATTTTAATTATGCACTAGATAGATGTGTTCTTTAAAATAAATAAGGAAGCCCATCAATCAGCACGCTTCACAATTTGTCAGAGTTATTATTAATGGCAACGAATTTTAATTAGACAGTCGAAGGAGAGTCGCTGACAGATTCCCTTGGCCAGAAATTAAATTTTACGAACCCCGCACACGTTCGCCTGTCACGGGAAATCTTATCACCCGGCTTAGGGACCTATCATAAGTCAATAGGGTCTCCCCTGTCACCGCACTTGAGCCCCTATGACCTACTAAAGATGACGGGTTAAACATATATTGATAAATGAGCATTTTCCCTTTATGTTTTTCTATAATTTCAAACTCTCTTTCCATTGCAGTCGGCTTCCCCATACTGATATTCTTTCTGATCGGCGATCCCTACAAGAGGGGCTTCTTCTGCGATGACGAGTCGCTGAAGCATCCGTTCCACGACTCCACCGTCCGGAATTGGATGCTATACTTCATTGGAGTGCTGATACCAGTGGGAGTGGTGAGTGCAATGGGTGGCTGATGGACAGCTAGAAATTGTGTCAAGCAGCTGTCGGTTTGGATACTTGAGCAAAGATTGCGCAATCGCCTCAAGTTCAGTTCAAAGCGATCTGTTGCAAGATATACACATTCTCGGATGTTTACTGTCCACATGTCGGCAATTAAAACTAGAGCACCATGTGTCTGGCGGCCCTAGAAAATAGATTCGGGCCAGGCCATAAATATTTGCATTGCTCGCGCGCCCTAATGACTTCCAGAAAAAGGGTTTTACGAGCTGCTAACTCGCTGGAACTCACTCTCATTTATGGATTTCTTGCTTTCTCTTAATCCCTCAGATAGTCGGCGTCGAGGTGATCATATCCCAGAGCAAGGCCAGAAGGAACAATGGCAACTCCACCAGCAGGCGGTATGTGTTCATGAACTACGAGCTGCCCGACTGGCTCATCGAATGCTACAAGAAGGTGGGAATCTACGCCTTTGGAGCAGTGGTCAGCCAACTCACCACGGATATAGCCAAGTACTCCATTGGCCGGCTGCGTCCCCATTTCATGGCGGTAAGTGCATTATGGTTATAGCATTGTGATATCCCCGTTCTGACATTGCCAATTAATTTTAATCTGCAACATGTGCAGCAAGACAGGGTGACACTGACAGCGACAACGAAGACAAATCCAATGTCGAAGTAGGAGAAGACATTGGACAAATCCCCAGAGACTTTGGGGACAATGTACGCGAAAGCAAACGAGGCGGGGAAGGGTTATTAATAGTTGTGGTGGGGATATAAATGCTCTCTCTGGGGTTTATTATTTAAATTAATGTCACTGGAAATATTAAAGAAATAATAGAGAGAAACTAGAGGGGAATTGGTGAACTTAGGATATGAATAACTAAGAATGAAAGCTTTGAAATAACTTATAAATCATACTTAACAATTGAGTTGAAGTTAGAGGTGGAAAATCATCAATGGTTATCGATTTAAAATCGATTTTTAACTACAAAAACATCGGAAATCGAATTATTTTCTAGCTTTTAGATCTTATTAAAATTCCTCATGAGTTAAAATTAAAAAACAATTAACGTAAATAAACAAAATACTAATCGAAATCCCATAAACACAACTTTAGATCATTGAACTTGATCGGAAATTGATTCAATTTGGGGTTATATTCCCCAAAGAACACAGATAAGAAAATCTTTTCATGATCATGAAATCTTGAGGGTATTTATAAATTCGAGCAACCCCAAAAATAAAGTTCCCAGACCAGAGTTTGTTTATTTATGATATTTTGACTGGATGTCAGACAATTTCATAAATATTCGCGGCGTCGGCAAGTGGCTTGTTAGGCTGCTATCGTGCGGATCATTTGGGGAGATGGAATAGGGATCTTCATTCCATATAGAGGGGGAGCCCAGCCCGTGGCACAGAGCCGCCCTATTGTTTAGTGAAGTGCGGCAACCGGGGAGAGCAATGCAAGTGCAGCTGTTGCCGCGACTCTAATTTGCGGCACATGTGGCAGAGCAGAAGGAGCTCAAGTCCAAGTAATGTTAATCATTTCCTTTCCTTTTCTTTTACGCCGCCCGCCCACAGGTGTGCCAGCCGGAGATGCTCGATGGCTCCACCTGCGCCGATTCGGTAAATGCGGGCAAGTACATCCAGGAGTTCACGTGCAAGGGAATCGGCTCCTCGGATCGCATGCTCAAAGAGATGCGACTCTCCTTCCCCAGCGGCCATTCCAGCTTCACCTTCTTTGCCATGGTCTATCTGGCGGTAAGTCCATTGTTACAGTCACACGATCCAGGTGCCCATTGTTACCATCTCCCTTACAGCTGTACCTGCAGGCACGCATGACGTGGAAGGGCTCCAAGCTGCTGCGTCACCTCCTCCAGTTCGTCTTCATCATGGTGGCCTGGTACACGGCTCTCAGTAGGGTCTCGGACTATAAGCACCACTGGTCCGATGTGCTGGCAGGCTCGCTGATTGGCTCCACGTGCGCCTTGGTGGTGGTAAGTGGGATTTATTTTATATTTTACTTGATGGGAAACTAGTTTTTAGCTTGCCTTTATTATATATATTTTATGGCTGCTTCCAGTCCCATTTCCAATTCATATTCAAACACTTCCATCGTATTTTTTTTAGAGCTACTGTCTGCCCCAGAGTTGGTTCAATTTTCAGACAGTTTGGCCCGCCAAAGGCAAGGCGCAGTGAGCGAGGATCACAGACTATCATATATAGCACAGTATCAGCTTATGACATTGTAAAGAAGATTAGCAATTAAAGCATCACAAATTCTGCATACCGACTACTATTCATTATTAACCTGGTGGCGGCCATTAGCCTTAATTGAAACAGTCGGCTTCCTTCTCCGAATTGGCAGAGAACTCAGCACCTACGGGGCCAGTTGCGTGTGGTGCCAATCAATGCCAGAAATGCCATTGAGAGCCTCGCTTTCAGGTCGGCCTGGTCACCTGGAGAGCCATGCAGGTGCTACGCTTGTAATTTCACGCTTCACTGGGAAAAGAGGTTCCGAGGGGGAGGAATTCGAGGAGCCATCATATTTTTCTGCGATTCAATTAGAGAGATATGAAACGAGTTAGGAAGGCCAGCTGCAGAACATACTTTTAGGAGCAGATGTTTAATGTTGAGGAAGTGTATTTGAGGTAGAGCTGGGAAAAAATCGATTCTCAGTGCATCAATTTTTTTCGATCTTGTAGAAAATAACATCGATTATATCGAAAATCGATTTAATTTATTGAAATCAATTCATGGAAATCATATACTGATACATATAAAGAGCAAGCAAAAAATACATTTCTTTAGTATAAATAAAGTTTTTAAAACATAAATAACGAAAGAATTCGTTTTTATAACATAAAAAGCGAATATAAATTACGTTTCCATTTTCAAAAGCCATTGATAATCCAATGGTTCTGCCAAAATAGAATCGATGTTGGACCGAAAAAAAAAGAATCGATAATGTCGCTATTGCAATCGATTTTTTCCCAGCTCTAAATTGAGGTCGATTGGAAGCAGACAAAGTTTATTATTAAGTTTATTCAGTACATTTATGTTTCTATATTAATTTTAATTTTAATTATAACAAAACATTCTTTATTTTATCCTAATTAAACCCCCTTTAAACCCCTTTCCTTACTTCCAGGTCAACTTTGTCTCAGACTTGTTTCAAAAGCCCAACACTAAGCTCTATTTGCCGCGTACAGCGCAAGACATGAATGCAACCCAAGGGCCAGCACCCCAATCGCATCATGGAATCAATGTAACTACAAACTAACCCCCTGGAGGAGGGCACCACATTTATTACAAATTCCACGAGTTGTAGCCGGATCGGATTTCTTTGAAGCCAAGCTTTGCAAAAGTCCCGACAAATATTTATTAATGAATTTGCATTTGGTGTGCTATGCATGTGAGCGTGAGTGTGTGATCTGCAAGTGCACTTGGGTGTGTCCTTAAGTGTCCTTAATCGTAAGCTAGCGCAATTGAGCAGGAGAGATATCTGTCTGTGTGAGGGTATTTATTGTACTATTTAACTAAGCAATTTTAAACTGACGCAACAATTTCCACAAAGCAAGTGACCTTCGCACAACAATAAACTATTACAACGGAGGAAACATTAAGTATTATTGTAAACTAAGAAGTAAGCCCTTGGATATGATGAGATATTTTAATTAGTTCTAAAATGACTATTAAATAAATTACGTTTAAATTATGACTAAGTAAAGGTGATGTGATGGTTTTTACTCTATATTTTGTATTTCTTTAATTGTTTAATGCTGGAAATAAAGATTAATATTTCCATCACCACGAAATCGAGTTGGCGGGCTAAATTCAAATGTTTTCAAATTAAGTTTAAGTATTTTCTGGTATTACATTTTCTTTACTTAGACGAGCGGATTTCACATTTTTTTTTTTAGTTTTGAAACCCCTGGTGGATATTGGGTATTGAGGATATAATACTTAAAATATATCTAAAGTATTTAAAGTGTGAAAGCGTTATACATAAAGTTGAACTCCTTAAAAACCATTATTCCCAGAGATTGGACATTTCAAATAAAGAAATAATCATAACTAAGCCAAAACAGCCTTTATTTAAATTTGGAAAGCTTTTCTATGCTAGTTTTTATTTGGATAAATAATCTGCAAAGTAATTTAGACATTTTCGTTTTTTTTTTTTTTTCAATTTCTGACATTTTCAATGATGTAACCCCTTATCAAATTTGGAAAAATCGTAAATTTTTTGTTTTTTCAATTTGTTCAATATTTTATTCTTTGTTAATTGAGATTTTAATGGTGAATCCAAAAGTAATATAATATAATAATAATAATAATAATAATATGCTCCCAGAAAGACCTCAAATATAGTAAATCTTTTTATATTTTAAGAGACGTAAGTTCAGTTTAAAACGAAAACAAAATGGATGTATTTTAGCCGAAGAGTACAGCAAAAATTGCATTCTTTTGTCATTTTATAATTTATATGTTCAAGAAATTGTGCATATTTTGGGCTGAGCCTAGAAGTCAAAGCCGATAGGAAAGTGTTGCATACTTTTGGGCTTATTGATATACACATATTTGCGTGCTTCCCAAAAATCAAATGGGTGTATTTCGAATTAATTTGTATTTTTATTTGTATTTATTATAATTTCTTCACCTGTTTGTACATTTACATATTTGTAGTAGGTATTATGATAAATGATGTAGTTATTATGATAATGATGTATTTTAGAAAATACATCATCGTCGCAATGGATCAATCCATTTCGGAAGGAGTACTTCAACGGCTCTAAAGTGCCAGCATTTCTGAGAGATTCCGCCATGATATTAGCAACGAAATTCATGGAATATCTCTTGCTCGGTTCCATGTCCCAACAAGTGGATATTAAGTTAATTATATCCTCGGGGCAGTCCTTCCTAATTTCATCATAACTAAGCGACGGCCGATCACCTGAAACTCGTCGATATTCTTACACATGTTATGGGTTTACAATATGTAATAATTAATTACCTCGAGTTACGGCCAAATTCACAGCAAAAACGGTTTTACATTCCTCGAATGGATCCTTTCGGGACAATATTTCCCAGAGGGTAATGGCCCAGCTATGCACGTCGCACTTTTCGTTATAGTGTCGCCCTGAAAAGACCTAAATGGCAACTGATTTTTACTTATGTATAAAAAATCTAAAATCTAAGTCTAAATCTAAGACCACGAACCTCTGGAGCCTTGTATCTACAGGTGCCCACCTCAACGGTCATCGAAGCAGCTAGATCCACAACAGTTCCAAAGTCACAGATCTTCAGGCTGAGGCCTCTTTTGCTAAGCACCGCGTTGTGCGGCTTTATGTCCCGATGAATGATCGCGTTTGGTTTCATGCCATGAAGATAAGCCAGTCCCTGTGGAGCTTGCCAATGATTTCACCTCTTATCTAGCTTGGTATCAGCTCTCTTACCTGGGCGATTTGGAGGGCCCAGTTGAGGGCGTGGCCCATCGTATAACTTGGGTACTTCGAATGGATAAGGTTGGACAGAGATCCACCATCTGCGTACTCCTCCAGCAGGTGGATCATGTCATCGTGCTTGGATATTCCATATAGCTTAACGATGCTCGCATGTTCGACCTTGGACAGCTGGTTTACTTCTCTTTCGATATGTTTGTCTCCTAATCCGAAGATAATCCTCTTTACTGCAATTGTTTGACCCCGCCATAGGGCTTTATATACTCTTCCAAAGTATCCTGCTCCAATTTTCTAAAATTATTTTTGGAATTTTCTACATAAAGCATAGTTGTTTGGATAACTTACATTTCGTAGCCAGATTTCATTGTATGGAATCAACTCCACTGCCGTCGATGTCATTTTTCTTCAATGACCGAAATATGACTAAAATTGTATTATCAGTTTATTTTGCCTTTCAAGCAAAAAGCTTCTTAAGGTAGGGACAACGAAGCCGAAGGGGTTACCATTAGTCCGTATGACTGTTAAGCTTTTTATCAGAGCTGAAAAGGGGGTTTTACCGGTTTACTTATCGTTCTTATCGAAGCGAAATCCGCATTTACTAAATAACGCTTGTAAAAATGTTTTTGTAGCCAAAAACTTGGTCCCAATCTTGATTTTTGGCATTACAAAATAATTAAATGCATGTTTTAGGCACCAACTGTTTCCCCATCTCTTTCTCTCTATCTCTGCCACAACCCGCCAAATTTCCATTTCATAATTCAAAAGTTCGCGGGAAAAATTAGTGGATATCTGGTCACACTAAGCTGTACCGATAGACGATGACGGAATTTTGCCATTTTGCAACACTGTCTAAAATACCAAAATACCAATTGCACGTGCAACTTTAGATTTGTGTTTACCTTTTCTCGCCGCCAAAAATAGCCGAAATGAGTGCAACAAGTGACAAAAAAGTGGTAATAAACAAGCGCTTGAAGGGTCTGCCCCGCGAGGCCTTGGAAAAGCTAAGCCAAACGGAGCTGATCGACAAGATTGTCCAGTTGGAGGCCTACAACTTCCAGCTGCGAAATCTGTTGCAGAAAAAGTTGACCGACCAGGACAAGAACGACGAGGAATATGCGGTGTTGTTTGGAAGGGATACAGATTCCTCCAAGGAGGCCAAGGTGTCCGCCAAGGTGCAGAAACAGCGCAAGTTCGATTGGGGCAGGTGAGTGGCAGAGACAGCAGCTCGAGTGGCAGTTTCTTTAAGGAAATGTGCTTCTTTCAGCGCCCACCGTCGGCATGTGTTGCTGAAACTTACCTACTTTGGATGGGACTACCAGGGGTTTGCCTGCCAGGAGGACTCCAACGATACCATAGGTGGGTGCAAGAGTAATCCAAAGGGGCCAAAGATAGCTTACCTTTCTCCTATTTACCACAGAATCCCACCTGTTTCGCGCCCTAACACGCACGTGTCTCATTGAATCGCGGAGCAACGCCAACTATCACCGCTGCGGACGCACCGACAAGGAGGTGAGCGCCTTCTGCCAGGTCATCTCCATTGACCTAAGAAGCAAGCACCCGCCAGAAACCCAACTCGAAGCCGCTGCCCTCGCCTCCGAAATCGACTATTGCGGGTTACTCAATCGGGTGCTGCCCAAGAATATCCAGTGTGTGGCTTGGATGCCACTGCGTAGTCCGCTTTACAGCGCTCGCTTTGACTGCGTTTCGCGCTGTTATCGCTACTACTTTCCCAAGGGCGACCTGGACCTGGCGGCCATGCAGGAGGCCTGCGCTCTTCTGGTGCGCCATGCGGACTTCAGGAACTTCTGCAAGATGGACGTCCACAACGGGGTGACCAACTACATGCGGAACCTCCAATTAGCCAGGGTGGCAGCTGTCACCGAAGAAAACCTCTCCAATTCAGGCTACGACATGTACTACCTGGAGATCCAGGCCAATGCCTTCCTCTGGCACCAGATACGCTGCATCATGGCTGTCCTCCTCCTAGTTGGGCAAAGGAGGGAGAAGCCCGGGGTAATCAGTGAGCTGCTCGATGTGGCCACCAATCCCTGCAAGCCCCAGTACACGCCCGCCATTGGTTTGCCACTGAATCTCTTCCGTTGCGATTTTCGGCACAAGACCACGAGGAGTGTGAGTCATCCGGCCGCTGCTGGAGATGCGGAGGCCATGGATACAGAGATTGAACCCCCCAGCGAGTCTAGCGATCTCTCGAATTGGATTTACAGCGAGGAGAATCTGCAGAAGCTCATTGAGAACACCCAGTGCGAGTGGACACAGTTTAGCGTGAAAAGCACCATGATAAGGAATGTTCTCCAGCAGCTGGAGCATCTCCTGGAGGAGAACTTCAACACCAAAGAGAGGGTGCAGGCCCAGGTAATCCTGCTGCAGGATTCGGTGAAGCCGCGCCAATATCTTCCCCTGCTGGAACGCAAGCGTTGTGGTAAGTTTGCTTTGTTATAGAAAGATATAGCTTGTTATACCCGGTACCCATAGGGTATAAGGTTATTATAAGTTAGTGCCAACCGAGAATGTATGTCATAGGCAGAAGGAGAAATCTCCGATCCTATAAGATCAGCGTCACCAGCCAAGTCGATTTATCCATGTCTGTCTGTCCGTCCGTCCGTCCGTCCGTCCGTGTGAAACGAAAGATCTCAGAGATTATAAGAGCTAGAGTTACCAAATTTGGTGACAACATTGGAATCTGTTGCACGCAGAT